>CAUYLG010036641.1:0-19254 GCA_963573385.1 Cacajao melanocephalus | reverse complement strand
TTCTTTTTCTTGCCTGATTGCTCTGGCTGAAACTTCCAGTACTATATTGAATAGTAGTGGTGAGAGAGGGCATCCTTGTCTAGTGCCAGATTTCAAAGGGAATGCTTCCAGTTTTTGCCTGTTCAGTATGATATTGGCTGTGGGTTTGTCATAAATAGCTTTTACTATTTTGAGATACGTTCCATTGATACTTACTTTATTGAGAATTTTTAGCATAAAGGGCTGCTGAGTTTTGTGAAAGGCCTTCTCTGCATCTACTGAGATAATTGTGGTTTTTGTCTTTGGTTCTGTTTATGTGGTGGATTGCATTCATAGACTTGCATATGTTGAACCAGTCTTGCAACCCTGGGATGAAGCCTACTTGATTGTGATGGATAAGCTTTTGGATGTGCTGTTGCAATCGGTTTCCCCGTATTTTATTGAAGATGTTTGCATCTATGTTCATTATGTATATTGGCCTGAAGTTTTTTTTGTTGTTGTTGTTGAGTCTCTACCGAGCTGTGGTATCAGGATGATGTTGGTCTCATAAAATGATTTGGGAAGGATTTCCTCTTTTTAGATTGTTTGGAATAGTTTCAGAAGGAGTGGTACCAGTTCCTCTTTGTATGTCTGGTAGAATTAGGCTGTGAACCTATCTTGACCTGGGTATTTTTTGGTTGGTAGGCTCTTAATTGCTGCCTCAACTTCAGTCTTTGTTATTGGTCTTTTCAGGGTTTCAACTTCTTTCTGGTTTAGGCTTGGGAGGGTGCAAGTGTCCAGGAATTTAATCATTTCTTCCAGGTTTGCTGGTTTATGTGCATAGAGTTGTTTGTAGTAATCTCTGATGGTAGTTTGCATTTCTGTGGAATCTGTGGTGATATCCACTTTCTCATTTTTTATTGCATCTATTTGATTCTTCTCTCTTTTCTTTTTAATTAATCTGGCTTGTGGTCTATTTTGTTGATCTTTTCAAAAAGCAGCTCCTGGATTTATTGATTTTTTGAAAGGCTTTTTGTGTCTCTATCTCTTTCAGTTCTGCTCTGATCTTACATATTTCTTATCTTCTGCTGGGTTTTGAATTTCTTTGATCTTGCTCCTTTAGCTCTTTCAATTTTGATGATATGGTGTCAATTTTAAATATTTCCTTACTTCTCATGTGGGCATTTATTGCTATAAATTTTCCTCTAGACACTGCTTTAAATGTGTTCCAGAGATTCTGGAATGCTTTGTCTTCATTCTCATTGGTTTCTAAGAACATCTTTATTTCTGTCTTCATTTCACTGTAGTCAACATTCAAGAGCCAGTTGTTCAGTTTCAATGAAGTTGTGTGGTTCTGAGTTTGTTTCTTAATCCTGAGTTCTAATTTGATTGTACTGTGGTCTGAGAGACTGTTTGTTATGATTTTCATTCTTTTGCATTTGCTGATGAGTGATTTACTTCCAATTATGTGGTCAGTTTTAGAGTAGGTGTGATGTGGTGCTGAGAAGAATGTATATTCTGTGGATTTGGGGTCAGGAGATCTATAGGTGTCTATCAGGTTTGCTTGGTCGAGATCTGAGTTCAAGTCCTGGATATCCTTGTTAATTTTCTGTCTTGTTGAACTGTCTAATATTGACGGTGGAGTGTTAAAGTCTCCCACTATTATTGTGTGGGATTCTAAGTCTCTTTGTACGTCATTAAGAGCTTGCTTTATGTGTCTGGATGCTCTTGTATTGGGTGCATATATATTTAGGATTATTAGCTCTTCTTGTTGCATTGATACTTTTACCATTATGTAATGTCCTTCTTTATCTCTTTTGATCTTTGTTGATTTAAAGTCTATTTTATCAGAGACTAGGATTGCAATTCCTGCTTTTTTTTGCTCTTCATTTGCTTGGTAAATCTTCCTCCATATCTTTATTTTGAGCCTATGTGTGTCCTTGCACATGAGATGGGTTTCCTGGAGACAGCACATCAATGGGTTTTGACTTTTTATCCAATTTGCCAGTGTGTGTCTTTTGATTGGGGCATTTAGCCCATTTACAGTTAAGGTTATTACTTTTATGTGAGAATTTGACCCTGCCATTTTGATGCTAGCTGGTTGTTTTGCCCATTAGTTGATGCAGTTTCTTCATTGTGTTGATGCTTTTTACCATTTGGTAGGTTTTTGGAGTGGCTGGTACTGGTTGTTCCTTTCTATGTTTAGTGCTTCTTTCAGGAGCTCTTGTAAAGCAGGCCTGGTGGTAACGAAATCTCTCAGCAATTGCTTATTCATAAAGGATTTTATTTCCCCTTCACTTATGAAGCTTAGTTTGGCTGGATATATAATTCTACGTTGAAAGTTCTTTTCTTTACGGATGTTGAATATTGGCCCCCACTCTTTTCTGGCTTGTAGGGTGTCTGCTGAGAGAACTGCTGTGAGTCTCATGGGCTTCCCTTTGTGGGTAACCTGGCCTTTCTCTCTGGCTGCCCTTAGCATTTTTTCCTTCATTTCAACCTTGGTAAATCTGACCATTATGTGCCTTGGGGTTGCTCTTCTTGAGGAATATCTTTGTGGTGTTCTCTGTATTTCCTGGACTTGAATATTGGCCTGCCTTTCCAAGTTGGGGAAGCTCTCCTTGATAATATCCTGAAGAGTGTTTTCTAGCTTGGATTAATTCTCTCCTTCACATTCAGGTACACCTATCAAATGTAGATTAGGTCTTTTCACATAATCCCATATTTCTTGGAGGCTTTGTTCATTTCTTTTCACTGTTTTTTCTCTAATCTTGCCTTCTCATTTTACTTCATTGAGTTGATCTTTAATCTCTGACATCCTTTTTTCTGCTTGGTAGGTTCTGCTACTGAAACTTGTGTATGCTTTGTGAGGTTCTCATGTTGTGTTTTTCAGCTCCATTGGGTCATTTATATTCTTCTATAAACTGTTCATTCTCGTTAGCATTTCGTCAAAACTTTTTTTCAAGGTTCTTAGTTTCTTTGCATTGGGTTAGAAAATGTTCTTTTAGCTCAATGAAGTTTGTTATTACCCACCTTCTGAAGCCTGTTTCTGTCAATTCATCAGACTCATTCCCCATTCGGCTTTGTTCCCTTGCTGGTGAGGAGCTGTGATCCCTTGGAAGAGGAGAGGCATTCTGGCTTTGGGCGTTTCCATCCTTTTTGTGCTGGTTTCTTCCCATCTTTGTGGATTTATCTACCTATGCTCTTTGTAGTTGGTGACTTTTGGATGGGGTCTCTGAGTGGATGTCCTTTTTGTTGATGATGAAATTATTTATTTCTGTTTTTTAGTTTTCCTTCTAACAGTCAGGCCCCTCTGCTGTAGGACTGCTGGAGGTCCATTCCAGATCCTGCTTGCCTGGGGATCACCTGCAGTGGCTGCAGAACAGTAAGGGTTTCTGCCAGTTTCTTCTTGTTTTCTTAGTCCCAGAAGGATAATTACAAGATGTCAGCCTGCACTCTCCTTTATGAGGTGTCTGTTTGGTTATACAGGGGTTGGGGAGCTGCTTGAGGAGACAGCCTAACCCTTATAGGAGCTCAAGTGCTGAGCTGTGAGCTCCATTGTTCTGTTCAGAGCTGCTGGGAAGGTATGTTTAAGTCTGCTGCAGTGGAACTTATAACCACTTTTTTCCCAGGTGCTCTGTCCTGGGAAGGTGGGGCTTTCTTTATAAATTCCTGACATTCTGCTGCCTTTTTTCAGCGATGCCCTTCCCCCAAGGAGGTAGCCTAGTCACAGTCTGCCAGCAGAGGTGTTGCTGATCTGCTGTGGGCTCTGCCCAGGTGCTGTGTGACCTTCCTTGTGGTTTTGTTTATAGAGGTGTAGTTAGAACTGCCTTGGTAATGGTGGACTGCCTCGATGATGGTGGACTGCCTCAGTAGTAGTGGACACCTTTTCCCCCTCAGACCTGGACCATCCCAGGTTCAGGTGCACTTGCTGTGAAACTCTCAATCCAGGGTGTTTCAGATTGCTGGTCTTTGTCAGGGTGGGACCCACTGAGCCAGATCACCTGGCTCCCTGTTTCAGCCCCCTTTTTTTCAGTTGAATGGGCGGCTCTGTCTCCCAGGCATTCTAGGTGCCAGTTGAAACGGCTGCCCAGATTTGTGTGAGTTTTTGTATGGAGACCCACTGTGCCAGCTGAAACAGCCATGCTGGAATCTCATGGTTCTTTTCAGCCCGGGAATTTCCTGGTCTGTGGGCAGTAATAAGTTGTTTGGAAATGCAATAATTACTCACCCTCTGCAATGTTCTTATTGGGAACTGCACTCCAGAGATGTTCCTATTTGGCCATCTTGGATCCAAATCCCATAGGTTAATTTTTAAAAAATTCAGCATTCCGCCCCAAAAAACAAACAAAAATACCCAGATGTTGATGTTGTTAGTCTAGGGAAGGTGCAGGTAGAGAAAAAATTTAGACTAACAATTTCCTCCAAAATTGGAAAGATTATGAATGCATATTATTGTGCCTAGAGCTGGCCAATACTTAATTTATGAAAAAGAAAATACACGATTCAGGACTCAATTTTATTTAAAAAGTAAAACATTATTTGTGAATGAGAAAATAAAACTATTTTCTTCATTACATACCCCATTTTACCAAATCTAAACCAAAAACCTCTCATTGAATATGCTTTATTTTCATAAACTTCTTCACTGTGTTTTTCATAGCTGTTCCCATGAAATAGTTATTAGTAAATTCAAAGTTGATTTCATTACATTCTAAGATTTATTTTTCTTTCCAAACAGAAGGAAAGAAAATAATTACTTGTATGAAATACTTAGAATAACAGCTTCACTCATTTATTTATTCAACCAATATTGAGTGCCACCTAGGTGTCAGGTAATGATACAGTTACCAGGGACACAGAAGGAACAAAGCGGACTGAAATCCTTCACTCTAGGAGTTATTTTATAGTTGTAGTTTAGATAGACCAAAATTTAAAAAAAAAATCAGCACATCTTACAGTCTGTTAAAAGGTTATAAGTATTATGTAAAAAATACATTAGGGAAGGAAGATGGTAACTACTGAATACTGACAATGTATGCGTGTGGGGGCTTTGCAATTTTAGATAGGAGGATCACAAATGCTTTTCTGAAAAGGTGACATTTGAGCAATCACTTGGTGAAATATAGGAGGGAGGCATGGGAGTCCAGAATCATGTCATGTCATGTGGCCAGAATGGTAAAGACCTTATACTAAAATATACCATGTATAATTTATGTTTGCAAACACATTCTACGAGGAATACTACCTGTAGTTCTGACATGGAGCGACTGTGAGACCTTCTCAAAATCCCTTTCCCTCTCTTGCTTTCACTTTCTTTATCTTACCTGGGGCTGAGCTTCATTGGTTCTCAGCCAGTGTGGCCCAGATGGTTCTTGGCCAGTCTGGGGCATATGGGAATACTAGAGAGTATTTCTGGCTGCCCTGATGTTTAGAAGAATACATCTGACAGCTAATGGGTGAGGCCCAGGGAAAGTAAACCTCTTGTAGTGCATAAGACGACCTAGCATATCAGAAGCATGTTCTGCTGAAAATGTGAATGGGGCTGCTGTTGAGAACACTGAGCTAGGTCATCAGGAAATTCCCATCTGGAGCTAATGGTGAAAGTTGCCAAGCTTACGTTAACAGGGGACACTCACTCTCCATTCCCATGTTTCCATGTGGCAGAACTTCCATTAGAGTAATCTTCAGGCCTCTCTTCACTCCCTCCATCTTTCTTCCACTTTTCTGTTTGGTGCACTCAGGGCTTACTTAACTCTTTCTTGGGTTCTTTCTTTGTGTATCAGTATTTTATTGCTGTGTAACAAAATATTATAAACTTAGTGGATGAAAACAATACACTTTTTAAAAAAATTTATTTCTTTTGTTTTTTGAGATGGAGTTTCGCTCTTGTTACCCAGGCTGTAGTGCAATGGCAGGATCTCGGCTCAGCGCAACCTCCACCTCCCAGGTTCAAGCAATTCTCCTACCTCAGCCTCCGCAGTAGCTGGGATTACAGGCATGCACCACCACTCCTGGCTAACTTTTTGTATTTTTATTAGAGATGAGGTTTTTCAGTGTTGGTCAGGTTAGTCTTGAACTCCTGACCTCAGGTGATCTGCCCACCTTGATTTGAGAAGTGATCGGCTTCTCAAAGTTCTAGGATTACAGGCATGAGCCACTGCCACTAATATCCATTTATTAGCTCACAGCTCTGTAGTTCAGAAGTCTGGCATGGTGTTATTGGGTTCTCTGTTCAAGGCATCGCAAGACTGACATCAAAGTGTTGGCTACACTGATGTCTGGTCAGGAGGTTCTGGGAAAATATCTGCATCCAAGCTCATTGTTTGTGTTGGCAGGATTCAGTTCCTTGTGACTGTGTACAAAAGTGTTTGATTTTCTCAATGAATATCCACCAGGGACAGTCTCAGCACTTAAAGGCTGCCCACATTCCTTACCACGGAGTCCCCTCCAGCTTCAAGGCAGCCAGAGCATGCTTCCAGTCTCTGACTTCTCTGTCTCTGAATTCCCTGTCTCTAACCTGTAGGCCAGTTTTAAAGGGCTCATGTGATGAGGCCAGGCTTACCTGGATAATCTCCCTCAGAATAAGGTCAACTGATTTTGGATCTAAGTTATATTTGCAAAATTCCTTCAGAGAAACACCTGGATTAGTATTTGATTGAACAACTAAGAAAATGGACATGCTGTTCACCAGAGGTGAGGAATTTGAAGGATTGTCTTAGAACTTGGCCTACCACATATCTGAAGCAAATTTGCTGGCCTATATATTCCCTGCTTCCTTATACAGTAAATTTTATAAGGGCAGGTTTCCTTGTAGTGGTCCTGTAGTTTTAAAACCCTTTCAGTAACTGAGAAGACAAATGTATTTCTGGGGTATAGTATGGGCGGTAGCTCATATGACCTTGCACTTAAGCCAAGACCTCTAACTTACCTTTAACCAGGGAATAAAGTTTAAACGAAGATGTCCACTGGTCTGATTCCTCTATCCACCTTTTAATTACTTCTGAACAAAATTAGGAAAAAAAGGGGTGTTATTTATAAACCCTTCAAATATAGTGCAGTTTTTATAGTAGATACCTGCTATACCTGTTTAAGAAATACATTACTGTTGGCTGGGTGCAGTGGCTCAAGCCTGTAATTCTAGCACTTTGGGAAACTGAGGTGGATGGATCATGAGATCAAGAGATCAAGACCATCCTGGCCAACATGGTGAAACCCCATCTCTACTAAAAAAAACACACACAAAAATTAGCTGGGCGTGGTGGTGCACATCTGCAGTCCCAGCTACTTGGGAGACTGTGGCAGGAGAATTGCATGAACCCAGGAAGGTGGAGGTTGAGTCAGCTGAGATTGTGCCACTGTGTTCTAGCCTGGTGACAGAGGGAGATTCTATCTCAAAAAAAAAAAAAAAAAAAAAAAAAGAAAGAAATATAGTGCTGATGGACAAATTCAAGAAAGATGAATAAATCATTAAAATAATGGTTTGACCAACAGATTTTTTGATCTCTATTATATGCTTTAAAATCTACTTTAAAATTACACAAGTAGTATAAGGATGTGTTATTGTTTTACACATTAGGTTTAGCGTAAACTTAAGACTTCCTTGGCATCTCTTTCCCAATATTCTCCCAAGAACAAACTATTGTCAAACTTGTGTTTATTTTCTAATGAAATTGTATATGTCTGATTAACATTTTTGCATTATTAATATAGTTATATGTAAAAGGTAAGTCACACAGTAAGTCTTGGAAAGCTTTCAATGTCATTTGCATTTGTATCTAGCTTTTGAACTTTTAAATAGTATTTTATTTTACAGGTACATTGCAGATTTTATTATCACCTCCATGGTAATCATTTACACTGTTCCTATTGCTT
Organism: Cacajao melanocephalus; assembly: GCA_963573385.1. Lineage (NCBI taxonomy): Eukaryota > Metazoa > Chordata > Mammalia > Primates > Pitheciidae > Cacajao > Cacajao melanocephalus. The sequence continues at coordinate 11,424 of CAUYLG010036641.1, read as the reverse complement.
GTTAATACAAATAATATGGACACAGACTACTTTGTACAAATACATTTGGGTGCATGAATAAACAAATCTTTCAGAGAGATCCTAGAATTAATATTGATAGTTACATTACTTCTCATATCAGTTGATACTTCCATGTTGCCCTCTAAAATATTCCCATGAGCAGTTTGGTTGCATGTCGGTGAGAGCCCGATAAAAAGCTTCTTTTCTTCTCTGTCTAAATTCTGAAGTGTTTGAGAAATGAGAAAAAAGTATGAGGTTGAAAGCAAAGATGACTACTGTTTATCCTTTCTTACCTATACTCACCTTCCTCTCTTCACATTGAAAGGTAAGGTATAATTCTCCTCCCCTAGAATCAGAGCTGGCTCTGGTGAGGAGCCTTGACCAAAAGAACATGACAGAAGTGATGTTTGTGGACTTCAAATCTAGGATATAAAAAGCCCTTTAGTTGCTACTGTGATATCTTATCTTCACTCTGAGAAGTACTCATTTGAGGTAGAGCTGCAATGCAAGAAGCTGCCCAAGCCATATGAGAGGGTCTTCTGGGCAGCATTCCTAGATAATCAATGAGCTGAGAGCCATCATCTAATAACAGAAATCTGCATGGGCCATCTTAGATGGCCAGCCCAGATGAGCCTTCAAGTGACTTTAACTTCCGCTGCTGTTTGACTGCAATTATTGTGAGAAGCCCAAATAAAAGCTACCCCACTGGGCAGTCAACACACAGAACTCTAATCCACAAAAGTAGTTTTAAGACACAAAGAGTAGGGATGTTTAATATGTAACAATAGACACATAGACTAATATGGTAGATAAAAACAAAAATTCTACTTTATTACTGATAAATTGGTCTTACATAAAGTAGCTTATTTTTATAGGTGTCTTAGTCTATTCAGACAGTTATACCATAAATTGGATAGCTTATAAACAACAGAAGTGGGCTGGGTGTGGTGGCTCGTGCCTGTAATCCCAGCACTTTGGGAGGCCGAAGTGGTCAGATCACTTGAGGTCAGGAGTTCAAGACCAGCCTGTCCAACATGGTGAAACCCCATTTCTACTAAAAATATAAAAACTAGCTGGGTGTGGTGGTGGGCACCTGTAATCCCAGTTACTCGGGAGGCTGAGGCAGGAGAATCGCTTGAATCCCAGAGTTGGAAGTAACAGTGACCAGAGATGGTGCCACTACACTTCAGTCTGAGTGACAGAGCAAGAATCTGTCTCAAATAAATAAATAAACAACCGAAGTGTATTCCTCATAGTTGGAGGCTATGACGTCTGTGATCAAGGTGCTAGCAGATTCAGTGTCTGGTGAGGGCTTCTTATAGATAGAACCTTCTGGTTGTGCCCTTACATGGTAAGAAAAGCAAGGCTGCTCTCTTTGGCTTCTTTAATAAGGGCATTAACCCTGATCAAGAGGGCTGCCCCCTCAAGACCTAAGCACCTCCCCAAAGGCCGATCTCTTCATACCATCATCCTCTTCATACCATCGCTTTAAGGGCTAGGATTTTAACACATGAGTATTGAAAGGACACAAATAGTCACACCACAGTAGCAGGCAAGTAAATTTTCCATGCTGAATCTCGGGGTTAGATATACTCTATTTCTCTTCCAAAATCTCCAGACTGGGGAAGCTTTCCCTGATTGATCTCTCAACTATAGGCCCAGAAAATACCATGTACTACAAAGCAGAAAGCCTGCTGACGTTGAATTATCTACTCAAGAGATGTGGAGAAGAAAGAAGCAAAGTTACACAGACTTGCTCAGTTTTATTTTCCAAAATTCCCAACCATCTTAGTCATCTGTCTCATAGAAATAAATAATTGAGAGGCAGAGAAAGGTATGTTAGGCCAAAGGGGTTTCCCTACATAAAAAGAAACGTCATAAATGGGAAAAAATGTTTACCCCCAGTACACAATTTAGAGTGTACTCATTTCTCCACAAACTTGCCAATAGTGGGCATGGTTAAACTTAAATTATTTTTTCCTATTTTGTGACATAAAAAATTATATATCTATATTACATTATATATCTTTACATATAATTACATATTTTAATGTTATATATCTTATATTTGTTGTATATATTTGTTATTACTTATGTTATTACTGTTATTTATATCTTTATTATTTTGATTTTCACATTATTACAGAGACAAATTAATATCTTTGTGTGCTAATTCCTCATTTTTTCCTTTTGTATGAAATGTTTGGTTATATCATCTACCTACTTTCTTTTAGCGTTTTCTTGTGTCTCTCTTTTTTATTGATTTGTAGAAGTTCTTTATATAGTTTGTAAACTAATGTTTTGTCTATTACGTAGCTTGAAAACTTTTTTTCAGTTAAGTTATTTGACTGTCACTTTAAAAATTATATCTTAGTTTTAACATTTTTGTCTCAAATTATCAAAATTTCTGCTTATGAATCCTGCATTTTGTGTTTTAAAGAGGAATGTCTACTATTCCAAGATTTAAAAAAAAATTAAAACTTTTATGACATTATATTATAATAGCATTTTCTTTTCTTTCTTTCTTTTTTTTTTTGAGATGGAGTTTCACTCTTGTTGCTCAGGCTGGAGTGCAATGGCGCAATTTCAGCTCATTGCAACCTCTGTCTCCAGGGTTCAAGTAATTCTCTAGCTTCAGCCTCCCAAGTAGCTGGGATTACAGACACGCATCACTGAGCCCAGTTAATTTTTGTATTTTCAGTAGGGATGGGGTTTCACCATGTTGGTCAGGCTGGACTATGAACTCCTGACCTCATGTGATTCGTCTGCCTTGGCCTATAATAGCATTTTCTATGCTTATGTACTTGCATCTGTAATTATATTTTTATGATGCATAAAAAACTTTATTATCATTATTCTCTAATATTTATATCATTGTCACAAAACATTTATTGGCTAATTTACAACTTCTCCCACTGATTTAGATCACAGATTTAGATGTACAACCCTTGCTGTGTAATGAATTCTAGATTTTCTATTCTGTTCAATTGCTCTTTTTGCCTAATTCTGAAAGAATAACACATTAACATATTGTTACGGTAATACAGGCCATCAGTTTCATTTTTCTTTTGGTCATAATATTGTTGCAGATACTGGCTTCAATTTTCTGTAGATAATCTCATATTATGGATGCATCTGTTTGCTTCGTGGTGGTTTCATTTAATATATTCTCATATACTCCTTGTATTTTCTAGGCATGGAAGTTGCCACTTTAAGCTTGGTTAGTCTCAATTTTTTTTTTTTTTGAGACAGAATCTCACTTTTGTTGCTCAGGCAGGAGTGCAATAGCGGCATCTCAGCTCACTGCAACCTCTGCCTTTCAGGTTCAAGTGATCCTTCTGCCTCAGCCTCCTGAGTAGCTGGGATTACAGGCATGTACCACCACTGCCGGCTAATTTTGTATTTTTAGTGGAGACGGGGTTTCTCCATGTTGCTCAGGCTGGTCTTGAGCTTCCAACCACAGGTGATCTGTCCGCCTAGGCCTTTCAAAGTGCTGGGCCACCAGGCCCGACCAGTTAGACTCAATTTTAATATTTTGGACAATAACACTTTATACTATGGCATCATGCCAGGAAATACACAATGTTTTGTTGTCTCACTGTGGTGGCCACTAAAAGTGATCAGTGGGTTCAGGTAGAATGCTCAATTTTAGCATTATATTGTCTTTTTAATAATAAGGTAACTTTTCACAAATTGTTTATTGATGGTCATTATCTGAGCTAATAATTTCAGTTGGCAATTAAAATAAGAATTTTCTGATTTTGTGATTTCTTCCTAATTTATTGGCTGAACATATTGTGTAAATAAATTATTTTTATCTTCTGTGGATATTTGGTTTCTGTGTTCTACAGTGTGTACAGGAAGTGAAAGATAGACATTATTTTCCTTCAGTTGTCAATTTTCAGGGAAGTAAGTTGGTAGCTCAATTTTCCAGTTACTTCCAATGGTGTCTACAAAGATCTATCTCTTTCTATTTCTAACTTTCTGTCTCAGTCTCCCTCTCCCTTCTTTCCCACTCTCTTATTATGAAATCTATTGGTTTTTCTTTTTTTTTTTATGAAATAAGTATTATTTATTTATTTTTATTTATTTTATTTATTTTTTTTTGAAAGAAAGAAAAAGAGAGGAAAGAAAGTGAGAGTGAAAGAAAGAAAGAAAGAAAAAAGAATGTAAGAGAGAAAGAAAGAGGAAGAGAAAGAGGGAGAGAGAACGAGATTCTTGTTCTATTGCCCAGGCTAGAATTTTTTGATGTCCAAATGGCCTTGTCTTTGGCCAGTGGCAGCTGTTTTATTGCCTGTTCTAGTACTGCTGGACAAGACTTGTTACTGCCTTGATAGTACTCTTGCCTTCTGACACACTAGAGTGTCTCATTCTTAATTTCTTGTCCTTGATATGCTTTTAACTTTACTATTCTTTCCCACCCTCATTATTTGGGCATTTAAACAATTTAAATCTATTTGATTGGAGTATGATTTACATAGTTAGAACGGACCAATTTGAGTTTTGACAAATGTTTACCTATCAAACAACCACTGCAATCAAGCAAGGTACAGATGATTTCTATCATTGCCCCTCCCCTACCAATTCTCTGCCTCTTTCCAATCAGTGTCCTCAAGAACTCCTGGTCCCAAGCAACCACTGGTGTGTTTTCTATCACTAAAGATTGGATTTTGGTTTTGCCCATCACGGAATTTCATCAGAATGAAATTGTGTAGAATATTCCGTCTTGTGTCTGATCTTTTTTGGAATAATGTTTTTGAGGCTGGTTACGGTGGCTCACACCTGTAATCCCAGCACTTTGGGAGTCCAAGGTGGACAAATAACTTGAGGTCAGGAGTTCGAGACCAGTCTGGCCAATATGGCGAAATCCCATCTCTATTAAAAATACAAAAATTAGCCGGGCATGGTGGTGCATGTCTGTAATCCCAGTTACTTGGAAGGCTGAGGCAGGAGAATCACTTGAACCCAGAAGATGGAGGTTGCAGTGAGCGGAGATCATGCTACTGTACTTCAGCCTGGGTGATAGAGGGAAACTATTTAAAAAAAAAAAGAATAATGTTTTTGAGATTGATCTTTGTTTTTCCATATAGCAGTGGTTTGTTGCTTTTTGTGGCCAAGTAGTATTCCAATTATATGAATATTCTGGAATTCTTTCATGCATTTATTTGTTTATAGACATTTGAGTTTTTTTTCCAGTTTGGGGTCTTACAAGATTTTTATGAATATTCATATACAAGTGTTTGTGTAAAAAAAAATTTTCATTTTCCTTGAATACCTGGTAGTAAAATTACAGGGACATATGGGAAAAATAGATTTAACTTTTTGAGGACCTGCCAAGCAGTTTTCCAAAGAAGTTTTACCACTTTCTGTTTCTACCAACAATATATGAGCATCCCAGTTGCTATACATCCTTGACAACCTTTGTTTTAATTTCTACTCCTTTTATGACTAATGATTTTGAATACATTTTCATGTGCATATTGGCATATATATGCCATTTGTACATACATATACAAATGTATATGTATATATATGCATGTATACACACACCATACATGCAAATGGTATATATATATGTGTATGTGTGTGTGAAGTGCTTGTTAAATTATTATTCTTATTATATTATATATAACCCTATTATATATTATGTTATAAACTTAGGGTTATTTGTCTTTTTATTAAGTACTACTTCATTACATATTTTAGATACGAGTCCCTTTCCTGATGTATCTATTGTACATATTTTCTCTTAGTCTAAGTGTCTCTCTGAATTTTCTTAATGGAATCTTTTGATGAAGAGAAGTTTTTCATTTTTGAAAAAGTCTAGTTTGTTCTGTTTCTTATCTAGAAAATAGCTTTATACTTCAAGGTTGTAAAGATATTCTACATTTTTTAAAAGAATTTTATAGTTTTAATTTTAGTCTGTTAGCCATGGTGAGTTAGTTTTTGTATATGGTATGTCATAAGGGTTATGATTAATTTTTTTTTTTTTTACAAAAAGAGACAGTTTCAAAGACAGTATAAAGGACTTTTTCCCATTGTGAAAGTGTAGCAATTCCTCAAAGACCTAAAAACAGAAATCATTTGCTCCATCATTCCCATTACTGGGTATATACCCAAAGGAATATATATTTTTCTATTATAAAGACACATGTACACATATGTTGATTGCAGCACTATTCATAACAGCAAAGACATGGAATCAACCTAAATGCCCATCAATGGCATACTGGATAAAGAAAATGTGGCACATATACACCATGGAATGCTATGCAGCCATAGAAAAGAACAAGATCATGTCCTTTGCAGGGACATGGATGGAGCTGGAGGCCATTTTCCTTAGCAAACTAACACAGGAACAGAAAAACAAATACCACATATTCTCACTTATAGGTGGAAGCTACATGATGAGAGCACATGGACACACAGAGAGGAACAACACACACTTGGACCTATCAGAGTGTAAAGAGAGGGACGAGGGAGAGGATCAGGAAAAGTAACTAAAGGGTACTGGTCTTAATACCTGGTGACAAAATAACCTGTACAACAAACCCCCATGACACAAATTTACCTGTAAAACAAACCTACACATGTACCCCGATCCTAAAATAAAAGTTAAAGAAAAAAATATTTTTTTAAAAAAAGAACTTTTTCTTACAACGTGAATATGAGCCCAGACATAGTAAAGTAAAATAAATTCCTTAAAGTTTATGATTCCATGTGTTTTCCAGGAAAACACCACATAAATTCCCTGAAGTTTATGATTCCAGGTCCTACCTAGCTCTTGGATAGCAAAGGTAGAGCCATCCTGTGCCAGAAGGGAATTCACTTCCCTGAAGGGAAAGACCCAGTCCTGGCAGGATTCATCACCCACTCGCTAAAGAGACCTTGGCCCTTGAATACACATCAGTGCATTTGTGCAATAATAGTTGCCACAGTACTGTGCTGGTTCCAGGTGTGACCCAATGTATTTCCAGCAGTGGTGGGCATGGGAGTGCTTCTGTCATCCCTCCCTCAACTTCTGGCAGCCTAGAAAAGGGGGGAGTGATTCAATTTGTTTGAGGACAAGTAAGGGAAGAGAATAAGAGACTCTACCTGTAATCCAGAGAATTCTCTCAGATTTTACCCAAGACCACCAAGACAGTACCTCTAGGAGTCTGCAAGAGGCTCAGTGCTACTGAGCTTGGATACCCCCTACCTATGGCTGCAGTGACAAAAACTTTAGATTATAGCAGTCAATTTCCTTTGAATACCTGGAAACACTTCTCAAGAAGGACAAGTACAAACAAGCCCAGACTGGGAAGATTAGAATAAATACCTAATTCTTCAATGTACAGACATCAGTGAACATCAACAAGCAAACGGACCATTCAGGAAAACATGACCTCACCAAATAAACTAAAGAAGTTTCAGTGTGTTTGGCAGCAGACTTCTGAGTAGAAAACTTACAGGCCAGGAGAGAGAGGCATGATATTTTATATGTGTTGAAGGGAAAAAACAAAAACAAAAATGAAAACTTTTATCCTAGAATATTATATTCAGTGAAAATATCCTGTAGATATGAAGGAGAAGTAAAGACTTTTCCAGACCAAAAAATAATAATAATGAGAAAAAGCTGAAGAATTCGAATTCTGCCAATACCAGACCTGTCCAACAAGACAGGAAGTTCTTCAATCTGAAAGAGAAGGATGTTAATAAGCAATAAGGAATCATCTGAAGGTACAAAATTAACTGGTAATATAAGTACACAAAAAACACAGAATATTGTAATACTGTAATTGTGGTGTGTAAACTACTCATATCTTGAGTAGAAATGCCAAAAGATGAACTGACAAAAAATAATAACTGCAACAATTTTACAAGACATAGACAGTACAATAAGATATAAATAGAAACAACAAGGAGTAAAAAAGCAGGGAGATGCAGTTAAAGTGTGGTGTTTTTATTTATTTTCTCTTCTCTTGTTAGATTGTCTATGCAACGTGTTAAGTTGTCATCAGCTTAAAATAATGGGTTATAAGATATTATTTGCAAGCCTCCATGGAAACCTCAAATCAAAAATCATACAATGGATTACCAAAATTAAAAACCGAGAAATTAAAACGTAACAAGAGAAAATTACCTTTGCTAAAAGCAAGACAAGAAAGAAAGAAGAAAAAGAAGACCATAAAACAACCATAAAACAAACAGAAAAATGGCAGGGGTAAGTAATCAATAATAACGTTAAATGTAAATTAACTAAACTCTCCAATGAGACATAAAGTGGCTGAATGGATAAAAAAGCAAAACCCAACAATCTGTTCCCTACAAAAACCACACTTCGTTTATAAAGATGCACATAGACTGAGAATCAAGAAAAAGATAGATATTCCGTGCAAATGGAAAACAAAAAAAGAACAAGAGTAGCTATACTTATAGCAGACAAAATAGATTTCAAGACAAAAACTATAAAGAGAGACAAATAATATAATTATATAATGATAAAGGGGTCAATTCAGCAAGCGGACAAAACAATTGTAAATATATATGCACTCAACGTGGGTGCACCTAGGTATATATAGCAAACATTATCTCTCACTATGTAAAGTGAGAGATAGAACCTAGCACAATAATAGCTGGGGAGTTCAACACTCCACTTTCAGCTTTGAACAGATCATTCAGACAGAAAATCAAAAAAAGAAACATTGGACTTAATCCGCATTATAAACCAAATAAACCTTATAGATATTTACAGAACATTTAATCCAATGGCTACAGAATACACATTCTTCTCCACAGCACATGAATCATTCTCAAGGATAGACTATATATTAGGCAACAAAACCAGATTTAAAATATTAAAATTATATCCAATATTATCTCTGACCACAATGGAATAAAATTAGAAATCAGTAATAAGAAGAATTTTGGAAACTATGCAAGCATGTGAAAATTAAACAATATGCTCCTGAATGACCAGTTGGTCAATTAAGAAGGATATTTAAATATTTATTGAAACAAATGACAATGGAAACACAACATACCAAAATCAATGGGATACAGCAAAAGCAATTTATAGCTATAAGTGGCTACATCAAAAAACCAGAAAAATTGGGCCAGGTGAAGTGGCTTATGCCTGTAATCCTAGCACTTTGGGAGGCGGAGGCAGGTGGATCACCTGAAGTTAGGAGCAAAAGACCAGCCTGGCCAACATGGCAAAACCCCATCTCTACTAAAAATACAAAAATTAGCTAGACATGTTGGTGGGCACTTGTAATCCCAGCTACTTGAGAGGCTGAGGCAGGAGAATCACTTGAACTCAGGAAGTGGGGGTTGCAGTGAGCTAAGATTGCACCATTGCACTCCAGCCTTGGCAAGAAGAACAGAACCCCATCAAAAAAAAAAAAAAAAAAAAAAGAAAAGAAAAAAAAGAAACTTCAAATAAACGACCTAATGATGTATCTTAAGAATAGAAAAGCAAGAGCAAGCCAATTCCAAGATTGGTAGAGAAAAAAAAAAAAATAAAGATCAAAACAGAAACAACAGAATTTGAAATGAAGGAATCAATACAAAATATAAAGAAAATGAATTTTTTAAAAAAGATAAACAAAAGGGAGAAATATTTAGCCAGACTACGAAAAAAAGAGAGAAGACCCTAATAAATGAAATTAGAGATGAAAAAGGAGACATTACAACCAATACTGCAGAAATCAAGAAAGTAATCCCATTTACAATAGCTACAAATAAAATAAAACACTTTGGAATAAACTTAACCAAAGAAGTGAAAGATCTCTGTAATGAAAGCTGTGAACCATTGATGCAAGAAATTGAGGCAGACACACAAAAATGGAAATATATTTCATGTTCATGGATTGATATTGTCAACATTGTTAAATTGTTTAATACTAACCAAAGCAATCTACAGATTTAATGCAATCCCTATCAAAATACCAATGACCTTCATCACAGAAATTTTTTTAAAATTCTAAAATTTATGTGAAACCACAAAAGACCCAGAGTAGCCAAAGTCATCCTGGCGAAAAGAAGAAAACTGGAAAAATCACATTATGTGACTTCAAATTATACTACAGAGCTATAGTAAACAAGAAAGCATGGTACTGTAATAAAAATACATACACAGATCAATGAAACAGAATAGAGAACCCAGAAATAAATTTCTACATTTACAATTAACTCATTTTTGACAAAGGTGCCAAGAACATACATTGGGAAAAGAACAGTCTCTTCAACAAATGGTGCTAGGAAAACTGGCTAACCATACGCAGAAAAATGAAACTAGACCCCTATCTCTCACCAAATCAAATCAACATGGAGTAAAGGCTTAAATCTAAGTCCTGAAACTATGAAACTACCATAAGAAAACATTAAAGAAACTCTCCAGGACATTGGTGTGGGTAAAGCTTTCTTGAGTAATATCCCATAAGCACAAGCAACCAAAGCAAAAATGAGCAAATGGTATCACATTACATTAAAAGGCTTCCACACAGCAAGGGAAACAATAAAGTGAAGAGGAACTGGTGTGGTGGCTCACACTTGTAATAATCTCCACACTTTCAGACGCTGAAGTGGGAGAATTTGAGACCAGCCTGGGCAACATGGTGAGACCTTGTCTTTATAAAAACAAAACAAATAAACAACAAAGTAGCCAGGTATGGTGGCATGCGTCTATACTCCCAACTATTTGAAAGGCTGAGGTGGGAGAATTTCTTGAGCCTGGGAGGTCAAAGCGGCAGTAAGCCAAGATAGCACCATGGCACTCAAGTGACAGAGCAAGAACCTGTCTCTAAAACAAACAAATAACAACGTGAAGAGACAACCTACAAAACTGGAGAAAATATTTGCAAACTATTGATCTGACAAGGGATTAATAACTGGAATATATAAGGAGCTCATACAATTCAATATGAAAAAATCAAATAATCTGATTTTTAAATTTTTTATTAAACTTTAAGTTCTGGGATACATGTGCAGAATGTGCAGGTCTGTTACATAGGTATACATGTACCATGGTGGTTTGCTGCACCCATCAACTCATCATCTAGGTTTTAAGCCCTGTATACATTAAGTATTTGTCCTAATGCTCTCCCTCCCCTTGCCCCACACCCCCAACAGGTCCCGATGTGTGATGTTCCCCTCCCTGTGTCCACATGTTCTCATTGTTCAACTTCCACTTATGAAAGAGAACATGCGGTGTTTGGTTTTCTGTTCCTGTGTTAGTTTGCTGAGAATGATGTTTTCCAGCTTCATCTATGTCCCTGCAAAGGACATGAACTCATTCTTTTTTATGGCTGCATAGTATTCCATGGTGTATATGTGTCACATTTTCTTTATCCAATCTATCATTGATGGGCATTTGGGTTGGTTTCAAGTCTTTGCTATTGTGAATGGTGCTGCAATAAACATACGTGTGCATGTGTCTTTATG
>CAUYLG010036640.1:0-22574 GCA_963573385.1 Cacajao melanocephalus | reverse complement strand
CCGCAGTTACCTGGACTCAGGAGAGAGGCGGGAGGTGACCGCAGTTACCTGGACTCAGGAGAGAGGTGGGTGGTGACCGCAGTTACCTGGACTCAGGAGTGAGACTGGAGGTGACCGCAGTTACCTGGACTCAGGAGAGAGAGGTAGGAGGTGACCGCAGTTACCTGGACTCAGGAGTGAGACTGGAGGTGACCGCAGTTACCTGGACTCAGAAGAGAGGCGGGAGGTGACCGCAGTTACCTGGACTCAGGAGAGAGACTGGAGGTGACCGCAGTTACCTGGACTCAGGAGAGAGGCGGGAGGTGACCGCAGTTACCCGGACTCAGGAGAGACAGGCGGGAGGTGACCGCAGTTACCCGAGGAGTAACGCGCGTGGACACGTTTCTGTGTGGTGTGGCCTTGCTGGGTCGCACAGTGACCATGGACACGTTTCTGTGTCGTGTGGCCTTGCTGGGTCACGCAGTGACTGGACACATGTGGACGTGTTTCTGTGTGGTGTGGACTTTCTGGGTGGTGCAGTGACTCTGTACGTGCGTGGACGCGTTTCTGTGTGGTGTGGCCTTGATGGGTCATGAGGCGGGAGGTGACCACAGTTTCCTGGACTCAGGAGAGAGGCGGGAGGTGACTGCAGTTACCTCCAGGCCACCAGCGCCTTCATCTTTCTCTTTTCCCTTTTTTTTTTTTGAGATGGAGTCCTGCTGTGATGCCCAGGCTGGAGTGCAGTGGCACAATCTCGACTCACTGCAACCTTTGCCCCCTGGGTTTAAGCAGTTCTCCTGCCTCAGCCTCCCGAGTATCTGGGACTACAGGCGTACGCTGCCACACCCAGCTAATTTTTTTGTATTTTTAGTAGAGATGGGGTTTCACCATGTTGGCCAGGCTGGTCTTGAACTCCTGACCTGGTGATCTGCCGGCCTCGGCCTCCCAAAGTGCTGGGATTACAGGCATGAGCCACTGCACCTGGTCACCATCTTTCTCTTTTATAACAACTCCCTTGAAGACCTGGTTTCAGAAGGAAGCCACACCCCCCTCCTGAGGTCAGTGTGCTGGTAAAGCATGGGCCCTCCCCAGCGTGGGAACCATGTGACCCCCACCTACATTCCTCCAGTCTCTGGACTGGTACCTAAAAGTACGACCAGGCGGGGGATGCAGCTCTGGTACCTGCTGGGTGTTTGGCTGGCTCGTGGCTCTGAGGCTTGGGGTGGGCTGTGTCACCAGGGCCGCAAGGCAGAGGCGGCGTTGGGGTGCTCTAAGACCCCGCCCACTGCCCCACTGGGGTTTATCCTTGGCGTGGGGCATCTCAATGCCCCAGGGTGGCATGGTCACAGTTCCTGCAAGAAACGGCATAGAGTAGATGGGCGAAGGGACTGGAGGGCACAGGACCATGGGACCGGGAGCCAGCCCTTGGGGCCATGGGCCCTCAGAAAGGATGGAGCCTACCAGGCAGGACTGGGGGCTGCGGGACAGCCAGGCAGTTGGGGGAGCAGGGGTAGTGAGATACGGCCAAGGACCGGGCAGGCGGTGATGAGGGGCCATCTGCGCCTGGAAAGGCAGGGCTGTGGGCCCTAAGGGACTGCAGAGGGCGGGCGTTCTCAGGAGTGGGCACGGCCTGAGGTGTTGTATGGGGGGGCGTGGAATGGGTCACAGGCGCAGTGTCACCCCAGCCCGGCCCCCATGCATCCCCTGTATCTCTGGATAGGCCTGTCCTGGACAGTTCATAGTAGTGGGATCACACTGCGTGCCCTTCTGTGCCTGGCATCTCTCATGGAGCATGCGTCCTCGTGGTTCGTCCGCACGGTGGCCTAGGTCAAGGCCTCACGGCTGTTCGTGGCTGGGTCATGTTCCAGTGCGTGGATGGGCCGTGCTGTGCTCATCCACTTGCCCATCTGCAGACACTGGGTTGCTTCCACGGGCGGCTGTTGTGAGTGGGGCTACTGTGGATGTGCATGGACGTGTTTCTGTGTGGTGTGGTCTCCGCTGGGTCACACGGTGACTGTGGACACGTGTGGACATGTTTCTGTGTGGTATGGACTTTCTGGTGGTGCAGTGACTCTCTGTACATGTGTGGACACGTTTCTGTGTGGTGTGGCCTCGATGGGTCGTGTGGTGACCGTGCACGCGCGTGGATACGTTTCTGTGTGGTGTGGCCTCAGTGGGTCGTGCAGTAACTGTGGACACGTTTCTGTGTCATGTGGCCTCGCTGGGTCACGTGGTGACTGTGGACACATGTGGACGTGTTTCTGTGTGGTGTGGACTTTCTGGGTGGTGCACTGACTGGACACGCGTGGATGTGTTTCTGTGTGGTGTGGCCTCGCTGGGTCGCGCAGTGACCGTGGACGTGTTTCTGTGTCGTGTGGCCTCGCTGGGTCACACGGTGACTGTGGACACATGTGGACGTGTTTCTGTGTGGTGTGGACTTTCTGGGTGGTGCACTGACTGTACGCGCGTGGACATGTTTCTATGTGGTGTGGCCTCGCTGGGTCGTGCAGTGACCGTGGACGCGTTTCTGTGTCATGTGGCCTCACTGGGTCGTGTGGTGACCGTGGATGCGCGTGGACATGTTTCTGTGTCATGTGGCCTCGCTGGGTCGTGCGGTGACTCTGGCCTCTTGAGGAAACCCCTCACTGCCTTCCAGGCAGCTGCCTGTGAGGATCCCGCTCGCCTCTTAGTTTTTGGCCCTGATCCTTGGTTGGAGGTGCCCTGGTGGCCGCATTGCTCTCCTCACCACCATGCCCCACCCCGTCACCTCCCGGTCCAGGTCCCATCTCCCTGCCAGGTCCCCAAGGCATGGACTCCAGGTCACGTGCCATGTGTGAAGCCCACCCCTTAAAGAATCCTGTCCCCGAGCCTCCTGGGGATGCCGCATGGAAGGGGTGTCCACGGAGGTGGGGGGCTCAGAGACCTTAGGGATGGGGGAGCTGCCAGGAGCACTGTGCTGGCCCAGGGACTCGGACACAGGCGAGCTCGGGGCCCTGCTACTGGATGGGTTCCTAAGCTACAGCATACCCCGAGGAGGGTCCTCAGGTCGCCCCAGAGCTGCCCAAGGTACCCCCTCTCCAGGCTCATCCACTGTGGGCCCCGGGCCCTGCTGTTCATCAGCTCAGGACCGCGTGGCCTCAGCGTGGCAGAGCGCCCTGGGTATGGAAGGTCAGCGTAACTCTGGGAATGTGACCGCTGTAAGATGGAACCTGCAGCGGGAAGAGTTGCTGATGGGAGCTAAGGGGAGTCCTTGCAGGGGAGGGACTGCTGAGCCCCAGGGTAGGGGGTGGGCCCGTGGACGGGGACCCTGGCGTCTGCAGCTGCGTGAGGCCTGGGGGAGCTGTTTGTGGCCACCAGCGCACGGGGGCGTCCCCGGCTGTACTCAGACAACCCATTGGAGCGTGGGTGTCTGAGGTTATTCAACTCAGAAGGTGGAGCCAGGCTTTGATCTTGTATCCCTGACCCAGAATCGTGGGCAAGGATTGGCCAAGACCCCAGATCCCAGCGGGCCTGTCCGTTCTCCTCGGGGGCAGTTCTGGCAAGAATGTGGCAGGTCCCTGTGAGCAGCTGGAAGGGCCTCCAAGGGTCCCAGCTCCGGTGGCAGCGGGGTGTGGTGTCCTGACAGCAGGGGCCGCAGATGGTCAGGACGGCCTGGCAGGACGGCCCCCACCGTGCCTGAGCGCCTCCATCTGTGGTCCCCCGAGCAGGAGTCCCGACCCCAGCCCCCGTTCCCAGCCAGTGTCTGGAGCGCAGGACAGAGGCGTGCCTCTCCCTCACGGGATTGCACAAGTGCCTGCGTGTGGCTGGACGGCGATTACTGGAAGTCCTGGAGATTTCTTCACTCCAGGGCTTGGCCGGGAGTGGCCGCCGCCTCCCTTCCTGCCGCCCTCAGCCGTGAGCACGCTGGGCAACGCCTGCAGAGCTTTGCCTGCCACTGCAGGCCAGCCTGGGTCCCTGCACTCGCTCTCAGGGCCTGGCGGGGTCTGGCCGTGTGCCAGAGGCCACAGGGCAAGGGGGAGCTGTGCCTGGCATCTGATGGTGTGGGGTTCGGCTCTCTAGCCCAGGAACATTCTCAGTGAGGACGTCTGTGTGACATTAGCCTGAGATGAGGTCTGGGTGCTCTTCCAGCTCTATGTGGCCCCTGAGCCCCTCCCCAGGAGACGCCCCTGTGCAGCCTCTGCTACCTCTGAGGAATGGGGCTGGGTCCAGCACCTCGTGGGCACCCCTGGTTCAGAGGTGCTGCGCCCGGGCTGGACTCTCCCTTCGTAGTCTCAGACTAACCGGTTACAAAGCCACGTGTGCGGGGGTCAGCCTGAGCCTCCACTGCTCGCGGCCAGGAGCCTGATCCTGTGGCCTGGGCAGCCCCGTGGGCCACATTAATTGCTGTAGTCAGGGCCGGGGGCCGAGGAGGCCAGAAAAGGGGCTGTGGACGGCACAGAGGGGTTGGGCGGCGCTGCTGGGGGCCCGGTGGGGACGAGTGGGGAGGGGAAGGAGAATGAGCATCCTCTGGTTCTGGCCCAGGCGGTAGCAGGAGCCACAGCCCACGCCTGGGGAGGTCATGCCTGAGGGAGAGGATGCCGGGGAGCGCCCCCTCCACCACTGTCAGACACTCAGGATGTCCACGTCTCCCTCTGCAGATCATGATGCCGCCACCGCTGCCACCACTACAAAGCGAGAAGCCCAGATAGACACCCCGGCGGCCCCAGGTCCCGGAGCCCCCTGCCCGCTGCCCGGCCGCAGACCACACCCCAGCCTGCCGCCCGATGCTTGCAGTGGGGCCCACCATGGACAGGGATTACCCGCAGCATGAACCCCCGCCGGCGGGCAGCCTCCTATACAGCCCGCCACCCCTGCAGGTGAGCACCCGCCCCAGCCCCGGCCTGAGGACAGGGTCAGTGGGTGCTTGCCCCTCTCCGAGTGCCCTGGGTCGTGTTATGGGGAACACTCCCCCAGAGGACGTGGTGCCAACTCCACCTGACCTTCATGGCACAGAGCCCGGGCCCACCTGTCCCCGTGGGCCCTGGCGAGGGTCCTTACTGGGGCGTGGAGGGGAGGCTCCTCGTGGCCCCGCTTTTCAAGAAGCGTATTTGAGGGGATTCGCTCTTCTGCAGAGCTTCCGTTCCCTCGCTGCCAGCTGTAGAGGAGGACTCTACTTTATGTATAGGAGCCTGTCACTGAGGGGGTCACTTACAATATTGGCCGGGCATGATGGCTCATGCTTGTAATCAAAGCACTTTGGGAGACCGAGGCGGGCAGATCACTTGAGGTCAGGAGTTCAAGACCAGCTTGACCAACATGGTGAAACCCCGTCTCTACTTTAAATGCAAAAACTTAGTTAGGTATGGTGGCGAGTGTCTGTAATCCCAGCTACTCGGGAGGCTGATGCAAGAGAATCGCTTAAACTTGGGAGGCGGAGATTGTAGTGAGCCGAGATCGTGCCCCTGCACTGTAGCCTGGGCGACAGAGTGAAACTCTGGCACAAAAAAAAAAATGAAAAATGAAAAATAATAAATTTTTTTTTGAACTAAAAAAATGCACACACACATGTATGTCTATTTCTATTTTGTTTTATTGTTATTTAAGACAGGGTCTTGCTCTGCCGTCCTGGCTGCAGTGCAGTGATGCGATCTCGGCTCACTGTAGCTTCTGTCTCCTGGGCTCAAGGAATTCTCCTGCCTCAGCCTCCTGAGTAGCGGGGACCACAGGTGTGCCACCCCTCCTGGCTAATTTTTTAAATTTTCTTGTAGAGATGGGCTTTTGCCGTGTTGGCCAGGCTCATCTCGAACTCCTGGGCTCGGTTGATCTGCCCGCCTTGTCCTCCCGAAGTTCTGGGACCCATACCTGGCCCTGCCTGGGGCTTTTCCACGTGGAGACAGAGGGGCTGCTCTCTTCTGTCAAGCAGAGGACCTGCCCCAGGGCTCCAGGGTCTCCTGGGCACTCCCGAGCCCAGCGCCCAGGAAGGCTTAGGAGGCGAACATCACAGACACCCCTCAGTACCCCATCCTCTGCCACGTGGCTCAGGGCAGCCTTCCTGCCACATTCTGACCATCCACAGGAGCTCTGAGCTGAGGCCAGGGTTCCCCTCTCATATCGGGGTCCCTATTGCAGCCCAAACCCCTTCTGTCCCCTGCCCTAGTTCCTGAGCCCCTCGGGGTTGAGGCTGGGTCCTCACAGCTGTCCCGATGGAGTTTGTGTACCGGCCATCAGTCAGCCTCCTGGGTCACTGTAAAGGGAACTGGCCGGGCCAGATCCCCGCGGGAACAGCTCCATCATCCGAAACCCGCCAGGCGCTCATTCCGACCCAGGAATTCTATCTCGGAAACACACCCCGGGGACTAATCCAGGAGGGAGGGAAGACAGACGGCACTATTTATAGCGGCAGGAAACTGGAATCTCCCCAGAGGCTCCACAATGGGGAAATAATTAAGTGAATTATGGGATGTGGAGACAGAGGAGCCATCTTCTAGGATCCGAGGGGAGCTAGGTGTTAGCAGTGACAGTCGGGGGATGTGGAACCCGGTGGGGGCACCGCACACCAGCCATGGGGCTCAGGCTGAGGCACCCATGTGGGGTGACCGGCTTCACTCCCCCATCCCTGTGTGGGGCTCATCCCACCCTCCTTGTTCCTCGCTCCATCACATGCGGGTACAGCATGGACACCTCTGGGCAGGGTCGGCTGAGCTTGCACACACACGGCCCAGCCTCTTACAGCGCCAGAGTATTAAATTAGAAATAAAAATAGGCCAGGCCCAGTGGCTAGGCCAAAGTAATCCCAGCACTTTGGGAGGCTGAGGCCGGCAGATCACCTGAGGTCAGGAGTTCGAGACTAGCCTGGCCGACATAGTGAAACCCCATCTCTACTAAAAATACAAGAATTAGCTGGGCATGGTGGCACGTGCCTGTGGTCCCAGCTATTCGGGAGGCTGAGGCAGGAGAGTCGCTTGAACCCGGGAGGCGGAGGTTGCAGTGAGCTGAGATTGCACCGCTGCACTCCAGCCTGGGCGACAGAGTGACGAGACTCTCTCAAAAAAAAAAAAAAAAAAGAAAAGAAAAACAAAGAACATTACCTTATTATTATATTAATCAGATCACATTTATGGTTTTTCCTTTCACATTTAAGACTGTGATCCAACTTAGTTTAGATTTTGGTGTATGGTAGCCAGGGGCCGTGGTTCACACCAGTAATACCAGCACTTTGGGAGGCCAAGGCGAGAGGATTACTTGAGGCCAGCAGTTTGAGACCAGCCTGGCCAACATAGTGAAACCCCATCTCTGCTAAAGATAAAAAATTAGCCAGGAGTGGTGGTGCATGCCCGTAGTCCCACCTATTTGGGAAACCGAGAAAGGAAAATCGCTTGAACCCAGGAGGCGGAGGTTGCAGTGAGCTGAGATCGCACTACTGCACTCCAGCCTGGGCGACAGAACGAGACTCTGTCTCAAATTAAAAAATTAAGAAATTAAATTAAATTAGATAAAAAAAAAATACCCTGGCCGGTACAATGGTTCATGCCTGAAATCCCAGCACTCTGGGAGGCAGAGGTGGGCAGATTGCTTGGGGTCAAGAGTTCAAGACCGGCCTGGCCAACATGTTGAAATTCTGTCTCTTCTAAAAATACAAAAATTAGCCAGGGCCGGGCATGGTGGCACATCCCTGTAATCCCAGCACTTTGGGAAGCCAAGGCAGGCAGATCATGAGGTCAAGAGATCAAGACCATCCTATCCAAGGTGGTGAAACACCGTCTCTACTAAAAACACAAAAAATTAGCCAGTCGTAGTGGCAAGCACCTGTAATCCCAGCTACTTGGGAGGCTGAGGCAGAAGAATCACTTGAACCCGGGAGGTGGAGGTTGTAGTGAGCTGAGATCACGCAACTGCACTCCAGGGCAAGACTCTGTCTCAAAAAAAAAAAAAAAAGAAAAAAATTAGCAGGGTGTGGTGATGCACACCTGTGATCCCAGCACTTTGTGAGACTGAGGCACAGATCACCTGAGGTCAGGGGTTTGAGACCAGCCTGACTAACTTGGTAAAACCCCGTCTCTACTAAAAATACAAAAATTAGCTGGGTGTGGTGGTGCGTACCTGTAGTCCCAGCTACTCGGGAGGCTGAGCCAGGAGAATTGCTTGAACTTGGGAGGCGGAGGTTGCAGTGAGCCACTGCTCTTCAGCCTGGCAGTAATAGAGTGAGACTCCATCTCAAAATGAGGGAAGAAAAGAAGATCCTCAGGCAGGCTCCAGATTGGCTAGCCAGGGTCAGGTGCCCACCTCTGGACCAGTTATGTGCTAGGGTCTGCCCTCTAAAGGTGAAGCCGCACCCTCTGGCTGCCAGGGAAGGTCCCAGGGAAGGTTCTGATTGGCCTGCCATGCCCATGACACCCCTGTGGGGCGGGACTAGGGTGTCCGTTATTGGTAGCTCTCAGCAGAGCCATGGGCTGTGGGAGGAAGTCAGGATAGAGGCAGTCGTAACTCTCCCCGCCGTCCCAGCTCCCTGCCCGGCGTGGGCACAGATGGGAGCATGTTGGGTGAGCCAAGGACCCATGGGTCCTCCCACCGTGGGACCCCACAGCCCCCCACCTCCCCCCCCACCCCCGCAGCTGCAGTTCCCTGGCCATGCCCAGCCTGGCCCGGGGCGCCATGTGTGCCCAAGGTGAGAACTCCAGCTCATCTCAGGAGACCAGGTCCGTCTGGAGTCAGAATTCTGTTCCAGAATGTCCCGGATGTGCCATGTGGCCTTAGGAAGTTCCTGTTTCTGTCTGGAGCTGGCTTTCTCTCTCCCGGAAAGGCAGGAGGAGGGGAAGGAGCCGGGGACCAGGGCTCTGGAGTCCCCGTGGCCAGTGGCCCTGCTTCCTTCAAGTCACTTTCCTGCGGGCTTCTAATGGGTGCAGGAGCTCCTGACGCCCAGGCTGCCGGCCTCTGCAGGGGAGGAGCCGTGGGCTTTTGCTGATAAACTTACGTGAAAGCTGGAAGAAGGGCAGTGGCCACCCCGAGGGCTTTGCCTGTCTTAAGGCTGTTGGGGGTCCTGGGATTCCCCTCCGAGCACCTGCGAGTGCAGAAGGCACCCCGGCCATCTGAGTAGGTTCCAGGCCAGTGCTAGGTAGATGAGGGGCCAGAGATAGCCAAGCCCAGGGAATCTCATCGGGGCCTCACGGAGGAGCAAGGCTCTCGTGGGCCTGGGAGAGGTCAGCAGGGGGCTTGCGGCAGCGAGCAGATCCCTCTGCTCTGGATGCCAACGTGGCCCTGCTCCTTCTGGGATAAGCAGGACGATGCCCCCGGCCAGTGGTGTCTTGCCATGACCATGGGGCATCCGTGACAGCAGGGTCTGTGTGCTGCAGTGGGGGCTGGCCCTGTGTAGGTGGGGGCCCCGTTGAGGGGTTCAAATTCTGCAGGGTGTAAGGTGTCCACAGCCCTGCCCCCGAAGCCACGGGTGCTGACCCCGGGCCCACTGCCGCCCGTATGCTGTGCAGCATCAGGTTTTGGGGCCTGCCGTGGGCCCCACCCTGCTCTGGTTCCTGAGGGCAGGCACAGCGAGCTTTTCCCAGAGAACCATGGGGTGGAGACGTCGGCTCCTGGCGAGGGCGTTGGGTAAGCCCAGCCTGGAGTCAGACCCCAGTGGGGCCACCAGAGATGAGCCAACCTGGAGCCACTCACGCCTCCGCTGACTTGGGGCTGAGCCTCCAGGCCACTGGTCACCGTTTCCCAAAGCAGGCTCCCTGCACCCCAGCCCTGTGCAGGCTCTGAGAACTCAGACCGTCTCGTCACACCCAGCAGCAGCTGGAGCTTCCCCGGTGCTCCAGCACGTCAGAGGGGCCTGGAGCTGGTGGGAGGCCCTTGCTCGCCCCAGGTCCCGCCTGAGGAGCCCCCCCCCGCCCCCCGCCACCACAGAAGGCAGGTGCCTGTCTCCCGCATGCAGTTAGGCCTCGAGAACGCTCTGATCCTCTGCCTCCTAGAATGGGGCCTCCAGGCAGGGTCCCAGGGCCTGTGTGAGATGCAGACTCCCGGGCCTCGGGCCTGCACACGGGGCTGCTGATAGAGCGAGGCCTGTACTGAGCCCTGCACGTGGGTGGTTCAGTGCCTTCAGTCCACACCACAAGCCTTGGCGGGGGTCTGGTGTGGGTGGGGAATCTGGGGCACGGGGTGGCTCAGTGACTCCCTAGGAGATTGAGCAGGGGCAGACAGGACCGGGGCTACAGGGCCTCTCCCGCTCCTGGGCTTTCACCCTGCCCAGAGGGCTCAGCCGGCTGCCCCGTGGGTCCCCCTCTGCTTCCGCACTGACGCTGGGTCTCTTCCAGAGCGCCATGCTGCACTGCCCCTACTGGAACACCTTCTCGCTGCCGCCGTACCCCGCCTTCTCCAGCGAGAGCCGGTGAGTACAGGGGCCCTCCCCACCCGGCCCCCACGCCTGCCCGGTTCCGAAGTCACAGTTTATTTTAAATAGAGTTCTGGGTGCAGGGTGTGAGGGCTCACAGTCATGTTGAGGGGCTCCGGGGTGGGGCGCATGTAGTCCTGGAAGGCTCCACCCTGCGGGCCAGGTGCAGGGTGATTTGTTGAACGCTGCGTTGTAAGCCCTGGCTTCCGTCTCCTTGAGAGCCCAGCTTGGTGGAGGGAGGGGTGGTGAGGGCTTGGGGCCAGGGGGCCTACTGTGGAGGTGACACCAGGGTGGGAAGCGGTGAGAGGTTTTCTGGGGTGAAGAGAGCCAGAAGGGCACTTTTCCCAGAGGGCAGCAGCTGGGCTGGGTTTTGCAGGGTGGATAGGAGCTGGCCAGGCAAGCTAGCTCCCAGGCTGTGCAAAGGGCTTGGGAGCAGGTGTAGCCAGAGCCTTGGGAGACTCCAGGAGATTGTGGAGCAGCTGTTTGTGGCCAGGGAATGGAGTGGATGCTTCTTTCCTGCTGGCGTTTCCAAAGCGGAGGAGAGCGGCCCCAGGTGGTCCCTGTCCCAGGGGCAACTGTGCACCTGCCGCTCTGACCCAAACCCTCTGGCTGCCCACTGGGCAGAGACCTGGGCCTGCTGCCCGCCCTGCTGGAGGGAGAGCCCGGGGGAGCCTGGCAAGTGGGGAAGAGGCCCTGGGGACAGCGGCCCACCCTCTGCCAAGCATGGGAGCTGGTGACGGGGCCAGAGCTGAGAAGGGCAGAGAAGGCTCCTGCAGCACACCCAGCCAGCTGCGTTTTACTTCCGGGTCTGGAGCGAGGTGCCCTTGGATGAGGGGCCCCCGGGATCCTCTCCTTACTGTGTCCTCTACTATCCTCAGGGTGACAGAGGGCAGGGGGAGCCCCAGCATGACCCCTTCCTGGAGGATGGTGCACCTGGGTTGCTGTGGGTAGTGCTCTCCTCCTTCCTGGCAGGAGTTAGGTGTGGGCCGAGGGACTGCGTGTGGGGGAGGGATGGCCAGGTGGGGCACCATGGGACCCTTCCCTGGGCCATGTTTCTGAAACGTCAGAATGAACCCCCGACCCCATCCTGCTGATGGAGTAGGGAAGGCAGGACGGCGGCCCTGGAGACCCGCCCACGGGGCAACTGTTCCTTGGGAGCCAGGCCAGGCTGTGTCCAGTGGGGGTGGGAGGGCAGCCCCAGGCTTGACCACGAGACTCCTGGAGGCCCCTCCATGTGTGCCACGGGTCCATGGGTCCTGCTGGGCCTGGGCACCCTCCCCAGTGGGGCCCCGAGGGGCCTCTGGCTATGGCCACACGGGTGCAGTCGTGTGACTGAGAGGATAGGCCGAGCACCCTCACCATTCTCACCTTCCCTGTCTCCCTCCAGCCCGTTCATGAACTCCGCCTCCTTCCTCGGCAGCCAGCCCTGCCCAGACACCAGCTATGCTGCCACTGCCACCGCCTCCAGCTTGCCACCAAAGACCTGCGACTTTGCTCAGGTAGGAGTCCCAGGAGCTCCCCGAGCTGTGGGGGGCCCGGGTGGAATCTGTGCTCCCTCCGTCCGCTCCGTGTCTAAGCCTTGCTAGCAACTGCGCGTTTGTGGACTGGAGTCCTCGGGGCCGCTGTGCTCCCTCCGTCTGCTCCGTGTCTGAGTCCTGCTTGTCACTGCGAGTTTGGGGGCTGGAGCCCTCGGGGCCGCTGTGCTCCCTCCGTCCGCTCCGTGTCTGAGCCCAGCTCGTCACTGTGTGTTTGGGGACTGTGGCCGCTCATTACTCCTCCTCAGAGCACGGCTACATCCACCCAGCAGATGCTGGCTTTGCGAGCGCCGCCGGCCCCCAGGCTCCCTGCCCATAGCCTCCTCTCGCTGCAGCGGCCTTGTTTGGGGCAGCTTGGACCCAAGTCTCCCTTTTAAAGCCGCAGAACCTTTTTCAGAGGCAATCTGACCCCAGTGCCGAGGGTAGGATGGGATGGATGTGAGTCAGCCCAGGTCTGTGGGCCAGGCCTCATGGTCCTGGAGCCAGGAAGGAGTCCAGACCTGAGCCTGGCATTCGAGGCCCTTCACGCCATGCCCCTGTCACTCAGCCCGCCACAGAAGCCTCTCCGCTCCCGACTCAGACCTGAGGACGCTGTGCTGGCCGCACGGTTACAGCCCCCACGACGTCCCCGTCCTAATCCCCAAGACCTGTGGCTGGGTTGCCTCTCATGGCAGAAGGACTTGCAGATGGGACTGAGGAAGACCCTGAGACGGGAGCGCATCCTGGGTGACTTGGAGGCCCAGTGTCCTTGCAGACGCCCAGGAGTGGAGGCAGGAGGGCAGGAGTCCGAGAGAGGAGGGGCGAGGCTGCGCTGTCCCTGTGAAGGGGGAGGAAGGGGCCCCGAGCCGAGGGATGTGGGCGCCTCTGGACGCTGGGAAAGGCGGAAACTGCGTTTTCCCCTGGAGCCCCTGGGAGGGACCCGCCCTGCTCACTCTGATGTCACAACTTCTGCTCTCCAGACTGACAGAGGATAAGCATGTGGTGTTTTATATACATATTTTTTAATTTTTATTTTTAGAGACAGGGTCTGGCTCTGTTTCTCAGTCTGGAGCACAGTGGTGAGATCTCGGCTCACTGCAGCCTCCGCCTCCTGGGCTCAAGGGATCCTTCCACCTCAGCTTCCCAAGTAGCTGAGACTACAGACGTGCACCACCATGCCCAGCTGATTTTTTATGTTTTGTGGAAATGAGGTCTCACTGTGTTGCCCAGGCTGATCTCAAACCTCTGGGCTCAGGTGATTCTCCTGCCTAGGGTTGTCTCTTGACTGGAGAGAGGAATCCCACAGATGGCACCACGTTCACTCCGTGTCTGTCTCTCTGCCTTCTGTCTTTCTCTCGTTTTTTTGTTTGTTTTTTTGAGACAAAGTTTCGCTCTTGTTGCCCAAGCTGGTGTGCAGTGGCTTGATCTCGGCTCAGTGCAGCCTCTGCCTCCCAGGTTCAAGTGATTCTCCTGCCTCAGCCTCCCAAGTAGCTGGGATTACAGGTGCCTGCCACCACGCCCAGCTAATTTTTGTATTTTAGTAGAGACGGGGTTTCACCATGTTGGCCAGGATGGTCTCGATCTCTTGACCTTGTGATCTGCCCACCTTGGCTTCCCGCCAAAGTGCTGGGATTACAGGTGTGAGCCACCGTGCCCAGCCATATTTATTTATTTTTGAGATGAATCTGGCTCTGTCACCCAGGCTGGAGTGCAGTGGCGGGATCGCAACTCACGGCAACCTTCGCCTCTTGGGTTCAAGCGATTCTTCTGCCTCAACCTCCAGAGTAGCTGGGATTACAGGTATCCACCACCACACCCAGCTAATTTTTGTATTTTTAGTAGAGACAGGGTTTCACCATGTTGGTCAGGCTGGTCTCAAACTCGTGACCTCAGGTGGTCCACCTGCCTCGGCCTCCCAAAGTGCTGGGATTACAGGTGTGAGCTGCTGCGCCCGGCCCCTTTATTTTCAGTTGAGACTAAATTCATGTGACAGAAAAGTCCCCATTTCAGCGTGGACAGCGCTGTGGCTGTTACTGAGTTCAGAACTGTTCAGCCGTCACCCTGTCCAATTCTAACTCCAGATCATTATCCCGCTAGAGGACGACGCCCCGTCCCCATCAGCCATCACTCCATGTCCCTCCCTAGCCCCACCAGCACCCACACATCCCCTTCCTGTCTCTGTGGCTTGGCCTGTCCTGGGCATTTCCTAGAGATGGGATCACAGGCCACACGGCCTTCTGTGTCTGGCGTCTCTCACTTTGCGGGACGTCCTCAAGGTGCATCTGTGCTGTGGCTGGGTCAGAGCCTGGCTCCTGATCCTGGCTGAGCCGTGTTCCTGTGTGGAGAGCCCCACTGTGCGTGTCCGTGAGTCTGTGATGAGTGGTCATGCCTCCACCCCGGCCGTGCTGCGCCGTGCTGCCGTGAGCTCGCGTGCAGGCCTCCGTGAGGACACAGGGTTCGTTTCTCTTGGGCTCATGCCTGGCGTAGGTTGTGGGTTGGCAGTAGCTGCGAATCACCGTGAGTGACGTCCACATGCAGGTGCGTGTGAGTGCGTCCCAGGCGTGACTGGGTCTGGCTGGGTCCGGCCACAGGAGGAGGGGCATTTAGGCGGCAGACCAGCTTCTGCGCCTGGAACCTCCCTGCTCCAGGCCCAGCCCCTCTCCAGCGCCTGTTCTTGTGTGGGGAGAGCATCCCCGGGGCATCCATCAGAGCCTCTCCTGGCCTGTGCCCTGCACAGGACATCCCCTAGGCCCTGCTGGGCCGCCTCGCTGCCCCTCACCCATCGCTTGCTGTCTGTTCTCGGGGTGGGGGTGCTCCTTGACCCCTCCCAGCATCACCCAGACCCCTCATGTCTCTGCTGGGTTCCTGGGGCCCTCGGTGCTCACCGGCTGTCCCCGTTCCCCGGGCACTGCCCCCTTGCCCACCACCTGTCCTGTGAGGACATCTCCGTTCCCGGCGTCCACCTGGGTCCCCGAGGGGCTACAGGGACCATTGGGAGCGCGGCGGTCCGGTAACTACACTCTCTGCCTGGCAGCCCGGGGGCTTCTGGGAAGCCCAGGATGAGCTCACGGCTTAGAAAAGTGCTTTGCAAACTCTGGCTGCTCTCAGGCAGGGAGGCAGGCGGCATTGACTGCTCTGCAGATGCGTTTTAGCAGGGGTCGGAGGCCTCGGCCGCCCGGCACCACTGAGCCCCCACAGTTACTGGCACAGGGCAAAAAAGAGAGGGAGAGAGATGAGGGAGCAAGGGAGGGAGAGAGCGGGGAGGGACTTCTTACAGGAAGCCTTTGGTTTACACCCAGCCAAGGCCAAGAAGAGCCACCTCTGTCCCCTGGCCTGTGCTGAGGCCACAGCCCCCGGGAGGAGGAGCCTGCCTTGGGCGTAGGCAGGTGCAGGAGGGGCTGCAGAGCTGCTCACGGACAACCTTAGAGAGGGATGCTCAGCAGGAAGCTGTGCCCCGGGGTTCTGCCCCACAGCAGGCACCTGACCGGGACCCGGACAGAAGGGAGCCCGGTTTCCTGGGGGTCCATGCCAGCCTCCCGTGGCTGCTGTGAGGGAGCAGCATACACAGTTTAAAAGGCCAGGACGCTAGCTGGGCACTGTGGCTCATGCCTGTCATCCTAGTACTTTGGGAGGCTGAGGCAGGCGGATTGCCTGAGGTCAGGAGTTCGAGACCAGCCTGGCCAACATAGTAAAACCCTGTCTCAAACCCTATCTCTACTAAAAATACAAAAATTCAGCTGGACATGGTGGCAGGTGCCTGTAATCCCAGCCACTAGGGAGGCTGAAACAGGAGAATCGCTAGAACCTGGGAAGCGGAGGTTGCAGTGAGCCGAGATAGCGCCATTGTACTCCAGCCTGGGCAACAAAAGCCAAACTCCATCTCAGAAAGAAAAAAGGCGGCCAGGACTCTGTTCTTTTCCAGCCCTGAATCCTGGAAGTCCAAAGTTAAGGTGCAGACAGGGCCCCCCTCCTTCCTTCCTGTGGTTCCGGAGGAGGAGCCTTCCCACCGCTCTGGCATCTGGGGTCTCCAGGCGTCCCCTGGCTGTGGCCACACGGCTAGTATCGCTGCCTCCATGTCCTGCAGCCTCCTCCCCGGGGCTGTGTCCCCTTCATATGAGGACACTGGGCACGGATCACCCCCTTGGCCATTGCGGCCTTTTTTTTAACCTCTCACATCTGCAAAGACCAGACTCCCAAGTAACCTCACGCTCATAGGTTCCAGGGGCCAGGACTTGATCATCCACTTTGGGGACACAGTTCAGCTGTGCACGGGGCACTCTAGTGACTAGGTCTGCCCGAGGGACCTTCTTCCAGCCACCGGAGACAGGTAGTGCCGGGCAGTGCCTGCCGCCTGTACCCCACGACCACCTGGAAGCCTCTTCTGCCTGCCCCCCCCAGCTGTGGGGAGGGAGCCCCTCCCATCCCCTTGCCTCAGTTTCCCTCACCGTAACGCAGGGCTGCGTCGCCTGCAGTGCAGGGTTCTTGTGAGGGCTGGGACAGCGGGCACTCAGCCAGGCTTACACGGAGCCCTTGGTCAGCATTGCCACAGGCCTGCCCAGTGAGGGGAGCATCCTGGACCGAGACGGAGGGACAGACCAGGCCACAGGAACCGTGGTGCAGGGTCCCGGAGGTGGGTGGGGGCGGTGCCCAGCAGGTCCCCAGGCGGCGCAGCCTCTCCTCAGCCTGACCTACTCCGGGGACCCCGGCCTGTGCTGCCACGCTGACGCCTGGGGAGCAAGTCATGGTCTGTGTTCCTTTGGTTTCCGGGTCTTTTAAAAACTGAGGCAAAACTCGCATACCATAAAATCCACTTCATTCATTTATGTGTTATTTCGAGACAGGGTTTTGCTTTGTCGCCCAGGCTGGAGTGCCGTGGTGCCATCATGGCTTCCTGCACCTCCTCTCTAGCTCCAGCGATTCTCCTGCCATGGCCTCCTGAGCAGCTGCGGCCACAGGCCTGTGCCACCACCATGCCCGGCCAGTTTTTTTTTTTTTTTTGAGCCAGGGTCTCACTCTGTCGCCAGGCTGGAGTGCAGCAGCACAATCTCGGCTCACTGCAACCTCCGCCTCCCGGGTTCAAGTGATTTTCCTGCCTCAGCCTCCCAAGTAGCTGAGATTACAGGCAAGCGCCACCATGCCTGGCTATTTTTTGTATTTTTAGTAGAGACGGGGTTTCACCATGTTGGCCAGGTTGGTTTCCATCTCTTGACCTTGTGATCTGCTCGTCTCAGCCTCCCAGAGTGTTGGGATGACAGGCGTGAGCCACCACGTCCGGCCAAATTTACCCTTTAAAAAAATATATTCACAGAGTTGTGCAGCCGCTACCTCTGTCTTGTTCCAGAACATGCCATCACTCCACAGGAAGCCCTGTTCGCATCAGCTGTCACTCCTCGGCATGTCCTCGGCCCCTGGCCACCCGAATGCTTCTCCTGTTTCTGTGGATTCCTGTCCAGGACAGGACATTTCGTAGAAATGGCATCACACACTGCATGGCCTTCTGTGTCTGGCTTCTCTCACGGAGCGTGACGTCCGAAGGTGCATCCTCGCTGTGGCCTGGGTCAGAGCCTCGCTGCTTTTCGTGGTGGAGCTGTGTTCCGGTGCGTGGATGGGCTCGCCGTGCTGGCTCTGTTCCTCCACGGGTGACCACACTGCAGGAGCCAGGCTCCTGTGAGCTGTGGGTCTGGGCTCGCGTGGGCTGGGGGTCCAGCCTGTTGTGAGCTGTGGGTTCAGGTTCCCGTGAGCTGTCGGTCCGGGCTCCCGTGGGCTGTGGATCCAGGCTGCCATGAGCTGTGGGTTCAGGTTCCGGTGAGTTGTGGGTCCGGGCTGCCATGAGCTGTGGGTCCAGGCTGTTGTGAGCTGTGGGTTCAGGTTCTGGTGAGCTATGGGTCCAGGCTGCCATGAGCTGTAGGTTCAGGTTTGGGTGAGCTGTCGGTTCGAGCTCCCGTGAGCTGTGGGTCCAGGCCCCCATGGGCTGTGGGTTCAGGTTCCCATGAGCTGTGGGTTCGGGTTCCTGTAGGCTGTGGGTCTAGGCTGCCGTGAGCTGTGGGGTCGGGTTCCCATGGGCTGTGGATCCAGGCTGCCGTGAGCTCTGGGTCCAGACTGTCGTGAGCTGTGTGTCCAGGCTGTCATGGGCTGTGGGTCCAGGCTCCCGTGGGCTGTGGGTCCGGGCTGTCGTGGGCTGTGGGTCCGGACTGTCGTGGGCTGTGGGTCCCGGCTCCCGTGGGCTGTGGGTCCAGGCTGTTGTGGGCTGTGGGTCCGGGCTCCCGTGGGCTGTGGGTCGGGGCTGTCGTGAGTTGTGGGTCCGGGCTCCCATGGGCTGTAGGTCCAGGCTGTCATGGGCTGTGGGTCCCAGTTCCCATGGGCTGTGGGTCTAGGGTGTCTTGCGCTGTGGGTCCAGGCTGTCGTGGCCTGTGGGTCTGGGCCCCCGTGGGCTGTGGGTCCGAGCTTCTCTGGGCTGTGGGTCCAGGCTGTTGTGGGCTGTGGGTCTGGGCTCCCGTGGGCTGTGGGTCCGGGCTCCTCTGGGCTGTGGGTCCAGGCTGTTGTGGGCTGTGGGTCTGGGCTCCCATGGGCTGTGGGTCTGAGCTCCTGTGGGCAGTGGGTCCAAGCTGTCGTGGGCTGTGGGTCCTCCTGGATGTGCACCTGCGAGTGTAGCTGGTGGGTTAATTTGCCTCTTTGAGGAGCTGCAGGGCGGGTTTTGAGGTGGCCACCCCGCGTCCTCAGCAGCACTCGTGGCCGTGGGCTTTTTGCGTGGAGCTGGTGTGAGTGCCTCAGGGGTGGCTGTGATTGGCTGCTGAGCTGAGTGTCTCCATGAGTTTCTCCCCCATTGGTGGTTTTCCACTGGTGGGCGGGGTTCCTGGCAAGTGGGCCCCTTCGCCAGCCGCACTCACCCATGTTGTCCCCCAGCTTCCAGGAGGTGATAGGTCGTGGCAAGGGGTGTGGACGACCATCTCTGCCAGCCTCCACGGCTGCTGGTGCCAGGTCTTGGGGCCCCAGTGGGATTGGTGCAGGGCCTCCAGGTCTAGAACAGGGCAAGCCGAAAGGGGCGGAGCGCACAGTGGCACCCCTGCCGCTCTACAGGGTTTGAGGGCCCCTTGGTCCCATTCTCCTCTCGGAACCCTGGTGGGATCCCACAAGCCCAGAACCGTCCCGACCCCTGCAGCCCAGCCATGGGCTCCCCAGGCCTCTCGGGGCACAGCTTCCTTTATCCCCAGGCCCCCTGGGCACAGGGCAGGGCCCTTCCTCCCCTCACAGAGGAGGTACTGTGGCCCTCTGCACAGTCTCGGTCTCGTGGGAAACGCAGTTTCTGCCGCTTCAGTCGCTGAGCACAGGCAGATGGGCCCGTCTTCCCACAGCCCGGCCTACTCCCACCCCCTCAGACCCTGGGGTGCCCCCAGCTCCTCCAGGGATACCAGGAATGACCGCCTGTGAGCCAGAGTGTGATGTCTGATCGGGTGTCTGCCCCACGGTGTCTGGGCTCCTATAATCCATGGCCCAGGGTCCCTATGGCGTGGGTAGGAGCGATGGTGCTGGGGGGCTCTCGGCCCAGGGATCTCCCCATGGCCCAGGGTTCCCACGGCCGGGCAGGAGTGATGGTGCTGGGGGGCTCTCGACCCAGGGGTCTCCCCGTGGCCCAGGGTTCCCATGGTCGGGTGGGAGCAGTGGTGCTGGGGGTCTCTCAGCCCAGGGCTCTTCCCCGTGGCCCAGGGTCCCTACGGCTGGGCGGGAGTGGTGGTGCTGGGGGATGCTCGGCCCGGGGGTCTCCCCATGGCCCAGGGTCCCTACAGCTGGGCGGGAGCCGTGGTGCTCGTGGGCTCTCAGCTCAGGGGTCGCCCCAGCAAGTACATCATTGCCACTTCGTTTTCTTCCAAAGCGACGACGTTCTTCTCCCGGGCCCTACCACTTGTTCCTGCTGCTATGCCAAGGGGGCTGAGGCTTAGGTTCAGCTCTCCCTCCACCAGCCCCAGGTCAGGGGAGGCCGCAGGGCCCGCTGAACCCCCGGGCATGGACAGAGGGAAGGAGCAAAGCGGGGCTTCTCTGGGGACTTAGCCTGCAGAGGTGGGATGGGGAGAGCCCCAGGTAGGGCGCAGCAGGGCCTGAGGTATGCTTGGTATGGGTGGGGTGCTAGGTGAGGGTCTGGGGATTCATGCCTGATCTTAGGGGCCATGGTGGGACCAAAGGAGCCATCTGGGCCTCCGTTTCCCTGTCTGTGGCTTAAAGGCCTATACTAGTGGGGACACCAGAAACAGCAGCTGGTCCTCGTGGAAAGGAACCCAGCTCTCTGCAGTCTGGGGAAACAGGCCCATGACCACCTGGGCACTCTGCGCACTGCCCAGGTGTCCCAGAGTGGGCTGGCCCAGTGGCAGGGGACGAAGTGGGGGTGCGTGTTGACAGCGCCTGTGGCAGATCCGCCCCGTACAGTAATTCTCCTCGCACTGCCAGTAATTGCCCTGACTTACTGGCCGGCATCATTTCCTGAAAGTCAGCCCCGGCCTTAGAGGAAGTAGGCGCCAGCGGCGGTGACTAAACCGACATGCAAATGCAGCCGGGCGGAGAGCTGCCTCCTCCGTCTGCCCCAGCCAGCCCAGTGCTGGGGCCGCTGCGGTCATGAGGGAACCGATGCCGGTCGGCGCTTCCAGGGGGACCCCTGGACCCCCGAGTGCCGGGACCATGTCCCAGCTGCAGTTCTGGCTGCAGTTCGAGGCTCTGAACAAGGTAACACTCCCTTCCCGGGATGGGCGAGACCCTTGGGGGGAGGGGTCTGGGAGGTGGGACTCCCATCTAGGAGGGCCGGGCCACCTGCCGGAGCAGCGGGAATCTCCTCCTGGAGCCCGGAGCCCGGAGCCCGGAGTCCGAGGCTGCTGGGCTCGTAGAGACCCTAGCTTGCTCCATCCGTCTCTTCTGGCAGTGAGACGGAATCTGCCGGAAGTTTCTGAGGCAGAGATTTAGGACTTGGGGCTGGGAGCGTGCTTAGGCTGGGGGACCCGGGTGGAGTGGGGGGGGGCGGGGCAGGCTCAGCCCCACCCGGACGGGAGCCCGCAGTGACGGTGGCAGTGGCTCTTGGGAGGGCTGCTTCCCCTCCTCCTGCCCCTCAGGTAGGGCCCCCCAGAGCTGTAATTTTCCTCTGGAGAAGCCTCGGGTGGGGGGGTCTGGGTGTCCTGTGGTACCTTCATGGGGAGCGGGGGGCTGGGTGGGCTCTGTCAGGGCTGGCTCTGGAGGCACAGGCAGAGAATCCCTGTGCCTCTGGGGCTCCCCGTGGATCCCGGAGCATGGGATGGGGCAGCACATCGGGTCTGGAGTCAGTTCTGGAGCTGGCTTCCCAGGGCAGGGGGAGCCGTGTCAGCTGCTCTTGAAGCGGGCAGTTAGGTCCTGCCAGCTCCCCGCTCAGCCCGCCAGGGTCTCCTGAAATACTGCAGAGACAAGAGCCACAGCAGACAGCCCGGCCCTCCCTGGGGCCCCAGAACCAGGGGCTGATGGGGAGGGGTGCAAGTGTCACCCCCAGGGGCCGGGTTCTCCGGAGAGGCACTGGCTGAGCTGAGGCTGGAGGGTGGGTGGGGCATGTGGCGAAGCATGTCTGCCCGGGCCGGCCTGGAGGGGCCGTGGAGGGGCTGTGGAGGGACACACAGGTGTGTATGGGCCTTGGGCTGTCTCTGAGGTCAGCTGGTGGCTGCTAGGAGTCAAGTCCGAATGTGGGCTCGGATGGAGCCGCTGTTACTGTTGGAGCTGTGTGCCGGGGATGGAGCCGAGGTGCGGGTGGAGCTGGTCTGGCTCCATTCAGCCTCATACACAGGAGCAGTGAGCAGGGCCAGCCCCTGGGAGCCCTGTCTCCCCTGCCCTAACTGCTGAGGGCTCCGGCCAGCACCTGCTAGAGGTGAAGCCATCAGGGTCTCATGCGCCTGGCTGGGTGTGCTGTGCTGGGAAGGAGTGGACAGGTAGGGGTGCAGGGCCTAGAGGTCGCGTTCTCGGGGCCTGAGAGCTGCAAGCACCCCTCTCCTTAGTAGACTTTCACTTGTGTTTATTTATGTTTGTGACAGGGACTTGCTCTGTCACCCAGGCTGGAGTGCCGTGGCACAATCTCGGCTCCCTGCAACCTCCGCCTACTGGGTTCGAGCAATCCTCCCACCTCAGCCTCCTGAGTAGCTGGGACTACAGGCACACGCTACCATGCCTAGCTAATTTTTAAATTTTTTGTAGAGATGGGGTCTTGCTGTGTTGCCCAGGCTGGTCTTGACCTCCTGGGCTCAAGCCACCCTCCCACTCTCACTCCTAAAATGATAGGATTACAAGCATGAGCCGCTATGCCGGGCTTGGCCTTATTTTTTTTTTTTTTTTTTTTTTGAGACAAGCTCTCAGTCTGTCTCCCAGGCTGGTGTGCAGTGGTGCGATTATAGCTCACTGCAGCCTGGACCACGGGCTCAAGCGATCCTCCCGCCTCAGCCTCCTGAGTAGCAGATGTGAGCCACCATGCCCAGCTTAACTTT
The DNA here is from genome assembly GCA_963573385.1 of Cacajao melanocephalus. NCBI lineage: Eukaryota > Metazoa > Chordata > Mammalia > Primates > Pitheciidae > Cacajao > Cacajao melanocephalus. Next base: position 240 of record CAUYLG010036640.1, on the reverse strand, counting down.
AACTTTTCTTTTTTCTTTCTTTCTTTTTTTTTGAGACGGAGTTTCGCTTTTGTCTCCCAGGCTGGAGTGCAATGGGGGCGATCTCAGCTCACAGCAACCTCCGCCTCCCAGGTTCAAGCAGTTCTCCTGCCTCAGCCTCCCAAGTCGCTGGGATGACAGGCACCTGCCACCATGTGCCCAGCTAATTTTTGTATTTTTAGTAGAGATGGGGTTTCGCCATGTTGGCCAGGCTGATCTCAA
>CAUYLG010036639.1:0-25470 GCA_963573385.1 Cacajao melanocephalus | reverse complement strand
TGCATAGCATTTCACAGGTTTAAATAAAATATTGGTTGGCTGCTTGTTTGTTATTTTCATCCCTTATTCCTTCCTGTCTCCATTGTTAAGCACAATTATTGGCAAAAAAGAGGTTTTTAATACCCCTTTTTAGACTGCATTCTAGCCTGGGCAATAGAACAAGAATCCCATTCTCTCTTTCTTTCTCTCTTACATTCTTTTTTTTTTTCTTTCTTTCTTTCTTCTTTTCTCTTTCTTTCAAAAAAAAAAAGAACAGTCAATCTGAGAGGTGAAGAATCGTATCTCCTTATTGTTTAGTCTAAATATTTCTGACTATTGGTGAAATTGAAAACCTTTTCATTTTTAGTGATATTACAGTGATATTATGTTTCTTCCAAGAATTTCTAGCTTATGTCTTTTGCTATTTTTCAGTTGCGGTGCTTGTACCATATTTATTATTGATTTATAAGACGCCTTTGTATATGAAGTAAATCAGTCTTTTGTCTGTAATCTGTGTTGCAGTTTTGCTAGCTTATGTCCAACTTTGTTTATGGCACATTATGTTACATTTTGTTGTATAGAAATTTATAATTTTCATGTTGCTGTATTTATTATTTTATCTCAGTTTTTTGTTATGTTTAGAAAAGCTTTTCTCACTCCAAGATTATAGTAAAATATAACTATAGATTTTTTCTAGTCTATGTTTTCATGATTTTATATTTAAATCTTTATTCCATCTGAAATTTTCTAATTTATGTTTAAAGACTTAGTGAAAGACAATCTATGGATTTAATGGTGAACACATTTCAATCTTTAGCCCCTAGAATGCTTAGAAGAATCTTTCTTAGAAACACAATTTAAGAAAAGTTGAGCATATCAAATGCGCCAACTAACCTTCCCAAATACAATTAATTTCCATTCCCAAACACAGTGAAGATATTATTTCTTAGTATTTAAGAAAACTGGAGCAGGTGACATATCTAATATAACAGCAGAATTAATATACAGTCTAAAACCCAACAGAAAAGAACAACACAGGAAGAACTTTACCAGTTGGTTGTGAAAGATTAGTTATGCAGTTGGTTAGAAATTCTGGTACTGTTGCCGCAGTACTCATGTTGCATTTTTACTATGAATGTAGAGTTGGAAGAGGAAAATTAATGCCTCCCAATGTTTATTGCTCTAAAAAAAAATCTCAATTCTTTTTCCCATTAACTTAAAAAGAAAAGATAAAAGAAAAATTCTCTGCAGCACTGTATTAGTATGTTCTCATGCTGCTAATAAAGACATATCTGAGATTGCGTAATTTATAAAGAAAAAGAGGTTTAATGGACTCACAGTTCCACATAGCTGGGGAGGCTTCACAATCATGGAGGAAGGCAAAGGACAAAGGCAAGGCTTACATGGTGGCTGGCAAGAGAGCTTATGCAGAGGAAATGCCCTTTATAAAACCACCAGATTTCATGAGACTTATTCACTGCCATGAGAAGAGTATGAGGGGAAACCACCCCCTTGATTCAATTATCTCCACCCAGCCCCACCCTTGACACATGGCAATTATTACAATTCAAGGTGAGATTTGGGTGGGGATAGTGGGGATACAGCCAAACCATATCAAGCATTATGAATTAATATCAAGAAAAGAGAAATTTGGCAGGACTGAAAATCAGCTTGTATGTACTGGTTCATCTGAAGAGGTTGTCAGCATATTGAAACTTTTTCCTACACAGTTGATAGAAATCCACTGAAACTCTCATGCTTCTCACAGCCCTGCCTTCCCCCAGGATTCCCAGACCTCTCCATGGTACAGACACAAAGGGCACAATTCTGTTCCCAGCAGAGGCATCCAGGACCTTGCTGCAGGGCTACGGCTAATGTTCTTCTGAAGGGTCAGCACCATGCCCTAATCTCTCCATTGTGGGTAGCCATTGACTTTGAGGACATTCAGAAGTCTCCTAAGTAGTCACCATCTCTACCATATTTATCACCAGCTACCTCACTTTGGGGTTGGCAAACCTAAGTATCTGCAGCCATGACCGTTCTCACATCTCCCAACTCCCACTACTCTATCATGCCTACAGCTACATGTGCAAGATAAAGATTGCTGATTCCCTCAAAGCCTTGACCAAAGCTTTGGATCTCCATATGTTACCCAATAGAGGGTAAAATTTAGGTGAATTGTATGGGATGGGAAGGACTTGAACGAAGATTTGGGTCTTGTCTGTGACACACGCATTGATTACAAGACAAAAGCAAAGTTCTAGTTTCTTGATCCATTCGATAGAATTAACATTAATTTTTGTTATCTTGCTTAATCATTTATGTTTCTGACTTTTCTGTTCTAGTCGTTTTTCTCAGTTTTCAGTATGATTCTGGACATTTTTCTCTCTGTATTCACTTTCTTACCTAAGACTCCCTTTATAACTCTGCTCTGTCCTCTCATTAAAATTCAGAGTCCACACCAGGTTTCTACTTTGATTGACTGATTTTTCCCTGTGCCCATGTTTGGCAGGCATTTAATAGTAATTAAAGATTTCTCTAATATGTTCACAGGGCTCTCTGATAATCAACAAGAAGTCACTTTGATTGATAGTCTCTGTCATGAAAATAGGAAGGCAGGACCTCTTAACAAATTTCCATGAAGAAAAAATTAGCAGATGAAATATTCGAAATGAATGTCCAGACATATTTAACCTCAAAGCAGAATTATTTGAAAGGCCAATGTGAGCTTTTATTGTCTGGCAATGATATCAAAGCGAAGCCTGGAATATGGATTTTGAGCATCCTAAGGCCTGAAAAACCCCCTGAGGTTCTCTTTCTCCTACTCATTAGCTGGAACTCTTTGGTGGTGTGAAGGATCAACTAGAAATCTATAGCAATAAAGCTGGTGCTGAGGCTGTCCTGGCAGGTGAGAAATTAAGACAGGAAGTGAATCCTGTGGGCTTTAAAATAATGAGGAGAAATGGCAAAACCAACAGCAGTGGGTAAAGGGCATGAACAACTAAAGAGTCTCCATGGGTCATCATTGGAAAACATATTATTTCAGTATATATTCTCTTGATTTAGTGCCTGCTGCCTAAGGTCTGTGGTACCACTAAAGCTAATAAATCACTGCTCTGGATGACAGCCTGAGCACCTGTGTTTTATCATACAGCAGGAAACCTTGTAAATTACCGGGAGAAGCAACTAGTGACCATGCAGCAGAGCTATGAGAATCAGTCAAAGCCTCAGTCCATTAAGCCCATTTCATTTTATTTGCAGGTACATTAAAAGAAATAGGGAGCACTGCAAAAAGATGAGCCCCAGCCTTTTGATTAGTGTATAATGAGAATGACACAGGGCTGCTGGAGCAGAATCCTAATGGCCTACAGATGGAATATGTCCACAATGGGACCCCACCTGCCTCTGTCTACGCATTGGCTATGTTGCAATTTAGCCTATAAAAGCAATAGGACAACTTCAAGGGAGTGAGTTTGTGGCAGGCACAGAAACCTTGCTTTGTGCTTTTGTGCCTTTGAGCTTTGTTTCGTAGAGAAAGTTGGCTTATGAATTCACTTGATGTGTCACACTTTTCAAAACTTTTGATTCTGTAACTTCCTCTTAAACAAATTGGCCAGAAAAAAAAAAAAAGTGCTAAAGTGAGATATCTTTTTCTTAGCAAATTTTTCTAAGTGAATAAGCTCATCTTTTTTTTCACTCCTCAATTTTTATTCAAACTTCTTCTATCTTGTTGTGATAACCTCTGTATTCTTGAGTATTCATTAGAGCTGGAAGTAAAGGGAAACTTAAGGCTAAACGATATGTTTTTACAACTCACTTTAATGGAGTTATCAGCCATAAGATACCCATCCACAAGAGACAACCCCTAACAGTGCTTTTCTCCAAGCACTTCTTGATTTATGGTCTCCTGTCTGTCATTACAAGCAAATCCAGCGCTAACTTAGGTCAAGATGACATTTAACTGCGTAGGGCTCAGTTTCGGATTACCTAGAAATCATTTATCTGGATTGAATATATGTAGTGCTATTCTGAGGTCATACTTATTTACATGGAAGAATTCTGAATACACCTGCCAGACTTCCAAATACAAGACCACAGCCTAAATTTCAGCTTGCCAACTTGTAGAAGAGAAGATAAAGGGAGTTGTGATTATCTCTAATTGTCTGTGCTTGTAATAGCCAGATGGCCATAATACAGCAAAACCAACAGCTCTCTCTTCCCTGTCATTCCTTTGAAAGCTGTGAGCTGGACAGGGAGGGAAGGTAAACATAAATCTTCCCTTTAAACATTCCCTCCCCACTGACTATGGGGAGTAATTCCTGCAAGCACAACTCATAGGAAGATCCCCCCTTTGTGCTTCTCTGTAAGTGACTGTTTCAGCCAGTTCTCAATTATTCAGAGAGAAGGCCAGTGATATTCTGGATAATCTTCATTCTGTGTATCCTTCATAGTCTATCATCGTCTCTCCACATGCTGTCTGTTATTTCTAGTTGTGCCATTGCTGGGGTGACAGAAAGAAGCATCACCCACCAGCAACCCCTCCCCACCAGCCGTGCCAATGGCACATCAAGCAGGGTTGCTAGAGTAAGTAGTCCATCAAACTTCCACTTCTCAAGGCTGTCAGCCCAAGATGATGTATCTACAAAGGGATTTCAGAGCTTTATAAGCAAATAATGCCTCCTCCAAAGCACATATTAACTGAGCAAAAAATATGCCTTAATTCAGCATGTGCATTTGCATATTTACACAGAAGCCCCTGCTGCTTATTCGCCTAAGATAATGAAAGAGCATCCAAGGAACCTTCTCCACTGGAGCCTAAGCACATGCAGAAAACATGATGGGTTGATTTAAAGTTTTAATTTCCTTTTTCTGGGGTAAGGAAGACTCAGCATCTGGATTAATTTAGATGACTCACAATATCTGGCAAAAGAGGGAGTAGCCCAGGATAAAAACTCTTCTAAGTCTTTTTTGTTTTGTTTTTGGCAGTGCTGCTGATTTATTTCAGTATGTTCTACCAAATTTTTTTCAGTATTAAATGAGGTTAATACCTGTAGAAAGACAGTGAAGCCTAAATGTTATGAAAATCTGTGAAGTTCAACAAAGTTTTATAGCAACATGAAACCCTAACACTGCACATTAGACCCATAGGATATCTACTCCCAACTTTCACAGAACAAATTATGTGGTTTCTCAGTCACCCTAGGTTACTAGTCCAGAGCAGCATCGAGAAAACTCACCTTTCTAGATTTTCCCATAATTAAGAATTTTTCTTTCTGTAAAATATTCTTGAAGGTGATTTTTGTGATACATCCTAATCAGGCATGTCCCCGTAAATCTTTTTAGATTGATAAGCAATAGAAATAATCAGATGTTCAACACTTCCTTTTCACAGGTAAATTAAGTTTAGCTTTTTATAAAAATCAGCCATTGAAATTTAAAACCATTTGTTTGACATATTAAAATTTTATATATTTATAGGATACAGTTTGGTGTTTCAATACATATCTATGTTGTATAGTGATCCAAACAGGGTAGTGTACCCATTACCACACACATTTATCTTTTCTTTGTGTGAAGAACATTCAAAGGCCTCTCTTCTAGCTATTTTGTAATACACAATATTTTACTATTAACTATAGTCACCCTACTGCTCATTAGAACACCATAATTTTTCTAAATAAAATTTGTACCTTGTACAAAGTTTGTACTTTCTAACTATTGGCCAACCTTTCCCCATCCTACCTTCCCAGTTCCCCTCCTAAGTCTCTGGTAGCAACTGTCCTACTCTGCTTCTAAGATATCAACTTTGTTATTTCTCTTAAGAGTCCATACAAATGAGATAATATGGTACCTGTCTTTCTATGTTTGGCTTATTTCACTGATATGGTTTGGCTGTGTCCCCATCCAAAATCTCATCTTGAATTGTAATCCCCATAATCCCCATACACATGTATATATACCACATTTTCTTTATCTGTTCATTGACTGATGGACACAGGTTCATTCCAGATCTCAGCTACTGTAAATAGTGTTGCAATAAACATTTCTTTTAGATATACCTAATAGTAGGATTACTGGATCACATTCCTATTTTTAATATTTAAAAAATCTGTAGACTATTTTTCCATAATGACTGTACTAGTTTACAGTCCCACCAGCAGTGAATAAATTTTCCCTTTTCTCCACCTCCCTTCCAACACTTGTTTTCTTTTGTGTTTTTAATAAAAGCTATTCTAATTGGAGTGAGGTGGTATCTCATCATAATTTTGATTCACATTTATCTGATGATTAACAACGTTAAGAATTTTTTATATATCTATTGGCCATTTGTATGTCTTCTTTTGAGAAATATCTATTAAGGTATTTTGTGATTTTTTAATTGGGGTTTTGTTTTTTTTTTTCTTTTTTTTTTTGCTTTTTACTATTGAGTTGTTCAAGTTTCTTATATGTTCTGGATCTTGATACTTTGTCAAAATGTAGTTTACAAACGTTGTCTTCCATTCTATCATCTGTCTCTTTACTGTATTAATAGTTTTCTTTATTGTGAAAAACTTCTTTTAGTTTGATATAATCCCATTTGACTATTTTTGCTTTTATTGCCTATGCTTTTGAAGGCTAATTTTTAAAAATGATGTGATTTTTTTTCCCAGCCCAATGATGTGAAGCATTTCCTCTACATTTTCTTCTAGTAGTTTTATAGTTTTGGTTTTTATATTTAAGACTTTAATTGATTTTGAGGTAATGTTTGTGTATAGTGAGAAGTAGGGGGTGTAGTTTCATTTTTCTGCATGTGGCTATCCAACTTTTCCAGCACCATTTATTGAAGATACTGTCTCTGCCCCAATGTGTGTTCTTGGTCCTTTTGTCAAAAACTAGTTGGGTGTTAGTGCTTGAATTTATTTCTGGGCTCTCTCTTCTGTTTTATTGGTCTATGTACATGTTTCTATGCCAGAATGATACTGTTTTTATTACAATAGCTTTGTAGTATATTTTGAAATCAGCTAGTGTAATGCTTCCAGTTTTATTCTTTTTGCTCAGGATTGCTTTAACTATTCAGGGTCTTTGGGTCTCCAAATACATTTTAGGATTGTTTTTTCTATTTCCGTAAAGAATGCCACTACTGTTTTGATAGAGATAGCATTAAATCTACACATTGCTTTGGGCAGCATGGCTATTTTAACAATATTAATGCTTCCAGTTCATAAATATGGAATATCTTTTCCTTTATGTGTATCCATTTTAATTTCTTTCACAGTTTTCCTTAGAGCAATTTGTTTTTACCTCCTTGGTTAAGTTTATTGCTAGGTATCTTATTTTTTTGTAATCACTTTAAATGGATTGTTTTAATTTTTTTCAGATACTTCACTATTAACATATAGAAATGCTACTGATTTTTGTATGTTAATTTTGTATCCTGAAACTTTACTGCGCTTACTAGTTCTAACAGTTCAGTGGAGTCTTTAGAGTTTTCTATATATAAGAAACAAGGACAATCTGACTTCCAATCTAGAAGCTTCTTGTTTCTGTATTTTGCCTAACTGCTTTGGCTGGACTTCAAGTACTATGTTGAATAAAGTGGTGAAAGTAAGCTGATCTTAGAAGATCAATTTTTAGCTTTTCTTTACTCAGTATGATGTTAGGTATAGGTCTGTCATATATGGCCTTTATTGTGTTAAGGTACATACCTATAGCAAATTTGTTGAGAGTTTTTATCATAAAGGGATGTTGAATTTTGTCAAATGTTTTTTCTGCATCTAATGAAATTATCATAGTTTTCGTCTTTTTGTTAATGTGATATATCACATTTATTGATTTGCATGTTAGACTATCCTTGCACTCCAGGATGAATATTACCTGATTACAGTGAATGATCTTTTTAATTTGCTGCTGAATTCAGTTTGCTAATATCTTGTTGAAAATTTTTGCATCTATGTTCATCAGGGATAGCAAAGAGAAAGGAATCGATATTGGAGAAACAAAACATATTTACTTGCAAAGTAAATAATTATGAATGCAAAAAATTGTTAAGAATCTAAAGAAAACTAGAACTAATAAATAAATTTACTGAGGTAAGGATATGAGGTCAAAATACAAAACGTCAACTGTTTTTCTGTATACTAGCACCAGAAAATTGAAAAGGGCATTTTAAAACTCAATACCATTTACAAGAGTTCAAAAATCAAGATCCTGTAGTATTAAAATAATAATGCATCTATTTGATTCTTCTCTCTCTCTCCTTTTTTATTAGTCTGGCTAGCAGTCTATTTATTTTGTTGATCTTTTCAAAAAACCAGCTCCTAGATTTACTGGTTTTTTGAAGGGTTTTTTGTGTCTCTATCTCCTTCACTTCTGCTCTGATCTTAGTTATTTCTTGTCTTCTGCTAGCTTTTGAGTTTGTTTGATCTTGCTCCTTTAGTTCTTTTAACCATGACATTAGGGTGTCAATTTTAGATCTTTCCTCGCTTCTCATATGGGCATTTAGTGCCATAAATGTCCCTCTAGACACTGCTTTAAAAGTATCCCAGAGATTCTCATATGTTGTGTCCTCATTCTCACAGGTTTCAAAGAGCATCTTTCTTTCTGCCTTCATTTCACTATTTACAAGAAAAAAACAATCCCAGTGAAAAGTGGGTGAATGACATGAACAGACACTTCTCAAGAGTAGACATTTATGCAGCCAACAAACATATGAAGAAAAGGTCATCATCACTGGTCATTTGAGAAATGCAAATCAAAACCACATTGAGATACCATCTCACGCCAGTCAGAATGGTGATCATTAAAAAATCAGGAGACAACAGATGCTGAAGAGGATATGGAGAAATAGGAAAGCTTTTCCACTGTTGGTGGGAATGTAAATCAGTTGAACCATTGTGGAAGACACTGTGGCGATTACTCAAGGATCTAGAACTAGAAATACCATTTGAACAAGCAATCCTATTACTGGGTTTATACCCAAAGAATTATAAAACATTCCGTTATAAAGATATATGCACACATATATTTATTGTGGCACTGTTTACTATAGCAAAGACTTGGAACCAACCCAAATGCCCATCAATGATAGACTGGATAAAGAAAATGTGGCACATATACACCATGGAATACTACGCAGCCATAAAAAAGGATGAGTTCATGTCCTTTGCAGGGACATGGATGAAACTGGAAACCATCATTCTCAGCAAACTGACACAGGAACAGAGAACCAAAAACCACATGTTCTTACTCATAAGTGGGTGTTGAACAATGAGAACACATGGACACAGGGAAGAGAACATCACACACCGGGGCTTATCAGGGGGTGGAGGGCCTAGGGGAGGGATATCAACGGGTGGGAGGATTGTGGAGGGATAACATTAGGAGAAATACCTAATGTAAATGACAGGGGGAATGAACGCAGTAAACCACCATGGCATGTGTATACCTATGTAACAAACCTGCACGTTCTGCATATGTACCCCAGAACTTAAAGTATAAGTTAAAAAATAAGAAAAAAATAATAATAATTTAAAAAATAAAATATGGTGAACAAATAGGAGAATGGAACAGAATGGAAGTATTCAAAAATATACCCACATAGGTAGCATTAATATATTTTAGACAAAAACCCAAGACAAAACAATCAAGAAAGGAAAGTCCTTTCAACAAACAGCACTGGAGTAACTATAGAAACATATAAAGAAAGAAAAAATAATCCTGACTCCATCACACCATGCACAAAATTACTTTGAGATAAATTACAGACCTGAACTCAAAGCTATAGCTCTAAATATTTTAGAATAAGAAATAGAATATTTATATTCATTAAGAAAATATTTCCTAGGAGACAAAAAAACGACTAACCATGAAGTACTAACTTCATCAAAATTTAAAAGTCATCAAAAGACACCCCTGGGAAAATGAAAAGCAAGCCATAGACTGGGACGCAATGTTGCAATGATGTTATCTGACAAAGGGCTTATATCCTAAATACATAATGAGCTCAATGATACAACAACCCATTTTTTAAATGGGTAAGTTTTGAATACACACTTTTCCAGGAAGATAGAGTGGCCAATACGTATATCAGAGTATGTTCAACATCATTAGTCATAAGAGAACTGCAAAAATCAGAATAAAGCACCACTTCACACTCACTACAATGTTAACATTTTAAAAGGCTGTCATGAATTGATAGCAGAAATGTAGAATGTTACAACCACCTTGGAAAACTGTTTGGCAGTGTCTTAAATTAAACATATATCTAACCTATGGCCTAACAATTCCATTCCTAGGTATTTACCAAAAAGAAATGAAAATATTTCTTTGTGGCCACACAAACACTTATACAAACATGTTCACAGCAGCTATATTGATGACAGCCAAAAGTGATAAACATCAACACAGCTATCAACAGGAAAAAAATGGATAAGCAAATGTTGTATATCATATAATGGAATACAAATCAGTAATTTTAAAAACAAAATACTGATGTGTGCAACAACACAAATGAATATCAAAAACACTATGCTTGGACATAGATAGAAAAAGTATGTAATCAATTATTACAGCATACAAATAAAGTTCAAAAACTTTCAAAATGTTCTAATCTACAGTACTAGAATCCAGAGCAGTGGTTGCCTAGCAAGGGGTAGAGATTAATTGGAAAGGGCCGCTATAGAACTTTCTGGGATAGTGAAGATGTTCTATATCTTATATGAGTAGTTGGTCATATGGACAAATGTTAGTCACATTCGTCTAAACTCATTGACCTGCAGCTTCAGGATTTGTGGATTTTGCAAATCTTATCTCAAGAAAAAGGAAGAAGAGAAAAAGGAAAAAAAAATAATCACAGAAAATACTGAATATTAATTCTATATTGTCCATGTCTCAAAACAAAGTGTCATCTAATTGCAAACTAATAATCTCCTTATATACTCACTGAACACTTACTATGTACTAGGAACCTTGGTGGTGGTGGTGTGTGTATGTGTGTGTGTGAGTGCGTGTGTTAAGAGACAGGGTCTTGCTCTATCACCCAGGCTTAAGTGTAGTAGCACGATCATGGCTCATTGCAACCTCGAACTCCTGGTCTCAAGCAATCTTCCCACCTCAGCCTCTTGAGTAGCTAGGACTACAGGAGCATGCCACTGTACCCAGCTAATTTACTTAATTTTTGTAATGACAGGGTCTCAGTATATTACTTAGGCTGGTCTTGAACTCCTAGCATCAAGCAATTCTCGCATCTCAGCCTCTCAAAGTGCTAGGATTACAGACATGAGCCACCACACCTGGCCACTAGGAACTTTTTCGAATGAGCAGATTTAATGAATTTTTCTCATTTTATCCTCAGAGTAACCTATGAGGGTACATTTTATTATCATCACCCCACTTTGCAGATGAGGAAACTGAGGCTGAAGAGAGTAAATTCACTCAGGATCACAGAATTAATAGGTAAAAACCTATACCTGGCTGTCTACCAATAGAAGCCAGGCTCTTAAACAACATGGACCATCTGAAAAGTACTTGTTTGGGCTTTGAAAGGGTTCAATATCTAGCTCGAATGGATGAGAATGTTGATGGGAAAAAGATATATTTTATCTAAGAGGTGAAGGATTTAAGAAACATAGGATGTCTTAGGTTAGTGAATTCAAGGTAACATTAGTCATGATGATAATGATAGCTAAAATTTATTGAGCACTAACTATGTACCAGACATTTTCCAAGCACTTAACGAATTTTAATCATTAATTCCTCACAATGGCCTTATGAAGTAGGTCTGAGTATTCTCATTTTTATAGATGAGGAGACTGAGGCAGACAGCTTCCGTCATTTGATAGAGATACACAGCAAATAAGTGGTAGAAATCAGACATTGGGGAACAGACAAAATAAAAAAAAAAGGAATCTGCAGGATATTTATATTCCTGCAGACTCAAAGATGATATAATACTTCCATTAAGAACACAGTTGAAAGTTAGCTGTAAGAATGTCACAATGAGAAAAGTCACAAGCAAAGTGAGTAGAGAGTAATTAGAGACGGAGCCACCAGTGTTTCAGCCATAGCCACCCTAAGGAAACACCTAAGAAGGTGCCTGAAAGGGTTTTGTGCATTGGATAAAGAAGTCTTCCACAACAGGAGGGTCTCAGATTGTACACTATGACTGAATTCTCTGACAGAACTTCTCGGGTACCTTGGTCATAGGCTTTAACGGAAATGAACTAGACACTTGTGAATTTACATAACTTCACTTGTTCTATGGATGGCTACAGCATAAAGTGAAACCCTCGATTAAGGGAAGAGTGTAAAGCACATTCTCCCCATATTGCAGCTAGCAGTTTTGGCATGCTGCTGCCATGACTCTCTCCCTGGCCTTGCAGCCATCAAAGCCGCTTGAGACCACTCAGTGTGGTCAAGGTAGGTAGATGGGAACAAATAAGAACACAAGGGTGTCTAGGGTGCCTTTATTGTGAAACTATCAAAGAATCCCAATCAAGTACAACACTTTGAATCAAAAAAGCAAATACTATGAAAATCTGTCTCAGGTGGGGATGCAAAACAGATCATCTTCCCCCATCCAGCTCAGCTCTACCTCCTTCCTTGCTGGGATGAACTGTATTACATCTCTGAGGGCTGATATTCACCAGGAAGTTTGTAACGATCCAAGTCCAAGGTGGCTCCTAATAGCTGAGCAAGAAGACATGAACTTCAAGCCTTTTTCTTACCATTTACGCTAGGCTGCAGGCCGAGGGAGGGAGATCAGCTCAGTAGGCAGATAGAAGCAATGCAGTCTTTCTCAGCCTTCCTACTTCAAGAATACTGGGTGAACATAACAATTTTTTATATATACGAACAGAGAAATGAGAAGCTGGAAAATCATATCCACAGGTAAATATTTAAATTGTTAACAGGCTAACTGTAAGTATATGTTGTAGGAACAGAATGGAAGAAACATCTGGGGCAGGCATTTTTTATCTTTATTGGGAAATTTGACAGACTGTTTTTTACCAATTTGGGAAAGAAACAGTAGGAAATGACAGTTTTTAGTATACTAGTTTTTATCTCTGTGTTTCTAAAATACATAGAAATTCAAGTCCTGAAAAAGCACTCAATAATGACAGTGATTAAGAAAATACAGTGCATTTTGCTTTGATCATTACAAGGATGAAAAAATACTACCTCAATTATCTTTTAACCACTAGAGATCCCTGATATAACCAGGTACATCTTTAATATAAAACATATGAGTGTTTTCTCTGTAAAATGTCAGTACATATATATAATGTGACACTGGAGGTGGCATGGCAATTAAGGGCATAATTGCTGTAATTACTGACGGAATTACTCATATTCCTCTATGCTACTTTTTCTAATTATCTTGGTTTAATGAAAATGTGTATTTTTGCATTGAACAGGATGTGGCCATCATTTGGCTGCCTGCCTGGGATGATGTACAGTGTCTGTCCCTTGAATGAACATAGAGCAGAGAGGTCACCACTTGTTTGCAGGAAGAAGAGGTTTCTGGAAGACAACAGGCAATTTAAATGCATGTCATGAACATCCTGCAAAAGCTCACAGATGGGTTTCATTGGAAGAAATATAACAGTAGGGGGGACATTATCCTAGAAGGAGCCCAATAGCTTTACAGTCTTCAGACTTTAATGAGAATGACTTGTAAAAATAGTACAAAGGTTTCATACTGTCGTCCATTCTTCTTCTAGTCTCTAACTCAAAAACGGATTCAAACAGTACCATTTTTCCTGGTTTTGTTATACTCTTCATCACAAGAATGAGGCTTAAAAAAACCGGTGTTTTAAACTTACTGAAAATTGCAAGACTTCTGAAAACGCTCTCTCTCGCTCTCTTTCTCTCTCTCTCTCTTTCTCCCTTTCAATCTCTTCATATATTTTAAATGCCTTAGAAACTTCATTGGCCATTTGTTTATTTATCAGCCTGCTGCACAGAAGTTAAATAGATAACCATTTGACAAAGCCTATAAAGTCATTCAAAACATACATCTGATATATGCAAAAAGTACTTTGTAAATTCAGATAATTATTGGTATCACAGCCACTTGGCATCACTAATTAGAAGGGGTATAGTATTTACATTCTTGCTATGATAATCATATGGAAGGAAAAGAAATAAAGCTGAGAAAATATTCTTTACTCAATCACAACAAATCTTAAGATCTACTTTCAGGGCCTCTATTAATTTCATATTGTTGTTTTTAACAAATAACCATAAATTTACTGGCTTAAAACATTAGAAATTTGTTATCTTACAGTTCCAGGGGTTACAAATCTAAAGTAGCTCAGTAGGGCTGTATTCTTTCCAGAGGCATTCTTTCTAGAGTACTTTTCATTGTTTCCAATCTCCCCCTTCTCTCCAGGAAAGGTTTGAGTCAATCTTAAACTTTCCCTTTTTCTCATTTAATGCAGAGTTAGTAATAAGCAAAGCAAAGTTTAAGCCAGAAATGCAGACTCCTTGGGGGCATCCACTGTTATCTTAAGTACTTTTGTCTTCGTGTATCCTTGTATACTCTAAAAGGCATTCGTATATGTGTCAGGAATGAAATAAGAAGACAGAGTTCCACAACAGGAAAAGGGTTCCTGAGCAGGAACATAATATTTTTTGACAGATCCACATCAACCTGCAGCCCCTTAGCCATTGGTCCTATCTACTTAATAACGATGTGGAATTAAACACATCATCCTGGATGACAAAGTAACTGACAAATAATGAGTAATAAAAGGGGTCACCAACTAACTGGATACTAGTCCAGATAAATTTTAATTAACTAAAGGGAAGGGGGAAATAGTAATACATAGAGAGTGCCCTGTGTGTCTTCTCTGTTTTAAGCCAATCTGACAGTGATAAATCATCTTTATTTTTACATCACATATTTTAAACACCTTGGAAATTTAATTGTCAAGCTATACTGCCGATTCATTTATTTCTCAGCCTGCTGGTAAAGTTAGATAAAAATTTAACAACCATTATAATCTAAACACTGTTGCAGTGAGTATGAATTTGTACACATCCCTAAGATGCAAATCATATCACATTCTTTTATTTCTCTAAATTCATTCAGAAAGCATTTATTGAGAACTTACTATGTGCTAGGCACTGTGCTAAAGATAAAGCATGATTAAAAAGGTAATAATCCTTGCTCTCATGAAGGGCTAACATTGTGGTGAAAAATACAGACAACACACATAAGTAAATAAAATATATGTGTGTGTAAACTGTGTATACACACACGTATGCCATATATATATATATATATATGAGATGGGATTGTGTTCCAAGAAGAAACACAAAGCAGGAAAGTGGATGTGAATTGTTGGAGGTATGAGATTAAATTCTGGACAGGATGGCCAGGGAAGGTCTCAACTGCAAAGCTGACTTCTAGTTAAGATAGGAAGGAAGGAAGATTAATTAGCCATGCAAATAACTGGAAGAGGAGCATTCCACACTGAAGTAACAGCAGGGCCAAAGCCCTGGGATTGCAAGCAGAAATAAAAGGACTGGTTTAGTGGGAACTGAAACAAAAAATGGATGAGAAGAGTAGTAATAAAATCAGGGAAAATGAGAAGCCAGATGCCATAGGGTTTGTAAGTCATGGTTAAGACATTGGCTTTTCCTCTGAGTGAAATGGGAAGGCACTGAAGTATTCTGGACAGAAGGAGAACATAGTCTACCTGTGCTTAACAGAGCAGTCTGGCTGCTACACTGAGAACAGACTAAAGAAAGGTAAGTGCAGAAGCAGGGGACCAGTCCAAATGGTATTGGAATAATTTGGAAATGAAGTGACTTAGACCAGGTTGGTGTCCATGGGGATTAGGAGGAATGGTCAAATTCTGATAGAAGAGAGTCAAAAGGATTTGCTGAAAATCCAGGTATGGAATGTGAGAGAGAGAGTTGAGGTTCTGGGCTGAACAAGGGGGAAAATAGAGCTGCCATAAGTCAAGTGGAAAATACTCTAACGGGAACTGACTTGAGGGAAATGTCAAGTCCAATCTGGGACATGTTTAGCTTGAAATGCCTATTACACAGCCAACTAAATATGTCAAGAAGACAGTTGGATATATTGTTTGGATATATTTGGCTGCAGACTCCTCCCTGGCCGGCTGGCCAGTAATCCAATCTCAGTCATTCAATGCTAGGATCCCAGGTTTACATTATTCCAGAAAACCAGGAAGGGACCCAGTCCCTTAGTCCATGGTGAATCTAAACATTGCAGTTTTTTTCTTTTCCTTCATGCAGCCATCAAGAACTGGTCTTCCAGTCATCAGAGGCCTCAAACTTGTCCACAGAGAGACACGTGGTCTTTAGGCCATGATGTCTCCAGTTATTAAGGGCACAAGCACAGACCACCCTATTGAGGCTCACTCACTTTTTTACTTCAGTAAGTTGTTTAACTTGACTGCGCCTCTTCTCTGTAAAAGTATTATGACATGGCAGTACTGGAATCTACCACAGCAGATTGTCGTGAGCATTAAATGTGTTAATACTCATAAAACACCCAAAATGCACTCTCATCCTCACCATTATTATTGCAAGAATCTGTAGCAGGGCCTAGATCACAAGGAGAGAACAAATCCTCAGCCGTGTTCTTAATCTCAGGGACTTTCAACATCTGCCACCCCTGTTGACCCAAAACTTGGCCACTTTTGCCTCCCCATTATAAACTCTCTTCTACCTGCCTCCCTGTCAAAGATTCTGAAGCAAAAAAAAAAAAAAAAATCTCTAGCATGGGAGAAGGGAAATTGGGGACCTTCAAAATTCTTTCTTGAGGCTTTTTTTTCCATAGGATAAGAAGGGGGGAAAGATGATACTAATACTAGCTAGTGATTTTTTTAATAGCCTATCCTTTATACTGTGACTATGTACATTCTTCAATATACCTTCCATTAGGACTATCCAAGGTCTATTCAAGTCTGTCAGTTTACTTATTACATCATGATCAAGAAAACAAAAAGATCCAGAAAGTTCAGATGGCATGTAGACAGCCCTCATCCAATAACAAAGTGTCTTTGGGTTAGATGATTGCACAGAAAACACGGCACAGAGATTTGAAGTCCAGCCTCCAGGCCTTCCTTTTTGTGCGGCTTTGCCTTATCCCAAGCTCTCTACCTCAAGAGGATAGATGAAAATGATTCGTGTTTAGCCCATCAAATGTCTGAATGCAAATGAGGGCTTGAGAACTTTCCATAGCATATAAATACAGAATAATGCTTTTGGCATATTTCCAGTTAAAAAGCAAGTTCTCATTTGCAACAAAATATACTAACCAAACAATCTGACCAGAAATCAACAACTTGATCAATGCAGCTTATTTATCTATCGTCTCAAAAAGCAAATATCCTTCTTTTTCTTTATGTTCAAGACCTAGTGTTAGAAATCTTTACTCATCATCAAGAATGTTCTTTTTCTCTCATCTTAAAAGTAAAGTTTACTTCAATAATAGTCTTAAAAGATAGTTGTACATTTTAGCTGAAAAACACTGGATCTTTAAATTTAAAAAATCTTTCATTTAGCTCCTTCCCAAACAAGATTTCTTATAGTACTCCACCAACTTGCGAAATATTTCAGTCATATATAAGCTTTCACTGATTCCAGGCAACAGCACTTTGACAAACAAGTTTAGCATTGAAACCAACAGTTGCAATTCAGTAGAAAGAAGTTCTCTCTTTTTCATTTTAATAACATTTCTGCACGAATGTCAAAGCGATAGGGTTCCTGTTATTCTGGATACAATGCTCATTACTCATGTCTGCTGGGGCATTATTGGATGTATACTTTGGAATAAAGAGGGCTTTTACAATGTCTAATATGATGTCCTTTGCAATCTGTTATTAGCCTGTGCATCGCCTTGCCAGTTAATCATCCCATTACAGATTCAGAAAATCTGACAACTCAGAGGGATTGAAATGCAGTGTGTTACAAGATTAGAAATAGCTGTATGAAAATGAAGTAAGGATAACAAATGTTGTAGATTGGTCCATAAAATAAAGCCTTCAAAAGATTTTTGTTCTGGAGATCTCTCAATACTTTTACCAGAAAAGAAACAAGAGCAAACAGAAAGGCAGGAAAGCCTTGGACTTGATCACAGGTGAGGAACAAAATAAAAGCAGTTTGTGCAGGGTTTTTTGAAACCCACCCAACATAATTAAAAATAAAATTAATACATACATCAGCTCTCTATTTACCTGCCCTGTCATTGGAGAGCAGAAGAGGCCGATGCATTTCGTCAGTCATCCCCAGAACTGCACAGCGCCATTAATCTCACCACTTGTTTATGTGTTACAGTTGGTGCCCCTGCTTCTGCGTACTTTGCTGCCATCTCCAGGAAACTGTGATGACAAGAATAACCAAACCTGGAGGCCTATTAGAGCCCTAGAAAAAGTCTCATAGGTGACTTTCTGTATTAGAAAATCCTGCATGAGAGAAGCTTTTTTGTAAAATCAAAATATTTGCAACTACCAATGATTATTAGATCACAGATAGACTGTCTATTGGTTATTGAAAAATAAAAGTCACACTAAAATGAGGGTTTCAGTAGCAAAATGGCAATTAAGAAGAAACCCTATGAAAATTGCACTTCTAATTTCCACATTGTTAAAGAGAGTAGAAAAATACTTTGTCATGAACATGATAATTGTTATAACAATCCAAAGAATTAATGGTGAATTGGTCTGTATAGAGTATGTCGAATTACTATAAATTCAAATCCTTTTTTAGTGAACAAGTTATCTAAAAGGAGACAGTACACAATGAAATTCCATGGGCTAGTGCCCATAAAAGAGGATAGTAAAAAAGGTAAAGACAGACAGGCATTAGTTTTTTCTAGAAAACATCCTAGATCAGAGGGAGTTCTGAGATTTTTTTAAATGTACTCAATATGCCTGTATAGTGGTTACTGCTGGTACAGGCCCCCTTTGACTCTTGTGTAAAGAAAAGGAAAACTGTTCTTATAGCCCTCAGGGAAAACTCAAGGTATTTCTCAGACGTGACCATGCAGCAAGTGTGCTGAAGTTCAGAGCTATGCATAATAATGTGTAGACCGTTCAGAATGTCAGAATATAGTGAACGCTAAACACATGACTGTGTAACCGTGAAGAAAGTATGACAACTTGGGCCTTATTTGTGTTTGATCAAAAATATATGATGTAATAACTGTACAACTCTGTATTCTACAGATAACATTCAATATATAAATAATATATATCAACACTTCAGATAAATTAATGGATAGGCGACTAGGCATTTCAACGTTTAAAAGGCCACAAACCAATCCTTATATATGGTAGTAAAAGGTATAGCCTAAATACTCAATAGAAAAGAAATGCTTTTTAAATATATTTTCAAAGAATTCTTAACATGAGAAGGCTAGATAGTGTAGTCCACACTCAAAATCAGAATTTGTATCATCTTTTCCCCCTACTGGATTGCAATGTCTTTACACCAGGGAAATAATATTTATTTATAACCCTAGCTCCTAGCAAAATGTGCAGCACAATAGACAAACATTAAATGTTTATTGAACTGAACTGCATATAGTAAACATATTCAGTAAATATAGTAAATATCACAAAAGGTTATGTATTGAGGCTGGTGCATCTTCTAAAGTAATATTCCCTAATCCTCAGGACAATCATCATCAAATTAAAGCTAAGTGCTACACCTTAGTGGGAAAGAAAAAAAGACAGTTTACAAGT
Source organism: Cacajao melanocephalus (assembly GCA_963573385.1). NCBI lineage: Eukaryota > Metazoa > Chordata > Mammalia > Primates > Pitheciidae > Cacajao > Cacajao melanocephalus. Next base: position 5,788 of record CAUYLG010036639.1, on the reverse strand, counting down.
AGGTCTATCAAAATTAAGCCACTGTCGATATGAAAATAAATACTCTTTAGGCATCAGGCTCTCAGATGAGAGTGGTACAAAAAAAATCCTGCCTTTTAAAACATCTAATAATTGGCACAATTTAAGTGAAAATAGTAAGGGCTCAAAAAAAGAAACAGTACACACACCAAAAAAACAAAATCAACAGAAAAAATGAGCAAGTCAATTAAAGATCCTTGTGTAGAACAGAGGCCTTGACTCAGAAAGCAAACCAGGCAGAATTAGGTAGGACACCATTACAGCACCATACAGTCTATAATCATAATATGTGATTATATGATGAATCAGAGAAGGCCTGAAAGGTAGAGACAAGATGGACTCTTCCAGAAAACTTCAGAACTTTTTCAAGCAATAATTATTAGTTGTTTATAAATTTGAAAAACATACAAACGTGGTTTGCCCTAAATACTGAAGTCAAATCAACTTTATAAAGCAAATGATCTACAGCACCCAGAGTAGAAAAATGAGCCATTCTTAAGGTCCTACTTTTTCTGTGCATTGTCGTTAGAGTAGACCAAAGGTATTGAGAAGATAATTCACTTCACTCTAGATTAGTCTAGCATGTAATTAGACTTTTGACTGGCATCTGCCCAGGAACTGGTTCCTCCCACAGCTCTGCCAGCTGCACTGGCTTCTATAAGTGGAACCGTGGTGAATGAGTGAAGGAAGGGACCAGTCCTTTTTCAGCCTGATAACTAGCCTCCCCATCCCATTAAGCACAAGGCACAAAAAAGGGAAGAGCCTCCCAATCATAATATGGCAGCTGTACTATTTATTACAGAAAGAAAATGGATATCCTAATGCTGAGACATGAGAAAAGTATAACTTTTAGTATATAGGTTGCACGATAGAACCTGTTTATTAACATGTGCATAGCTAAACTGAAATTTGCTTCTATAAAATATACATTGGCATGTCCCAAGGCTGTATGCCCAATGAAAGCATGAACAGATTCACGACATAAATAATTCCACAAGGTATCACAACTCCCCTCTGCACCCTCCTTAAAAATTAACATGAAACTAAAATTCAACCTGGAAAATAATTTTTCATTAATAAAACTCCCTTCTGGCTATTTCTTCGTTCTGTATGCTGAAATATCAGTCTACTTTTTAAAAAATCAAAAATTTCATTGATTTGTCAGGAGTATCAAATAAGATAATGTACGCAGAAAATGCTTATAAATGTAAAAGTGCACACAAATGTTATTTTTTTAAAAACTGGGTTGAATGTGACTTCTCTCTAGAATTTTCAGGCTCTCAAGTGCAAAAATTGCTACAAATATAATCATATAGTAAACTACTATACATATTTAAACTGTAGTGATTACAAAGTTCAAAATGAAGTGAAAATATTATTTCTAAGATGAGCTGGTTGGAGCTGTAGGAAACTGACATCAATCTACTTCACCATAGAACAGACCTAAAGAAACCAGCCCAAGTGTGAGGAAGCTCAGGCTAGCTGGGAAAGCAGAGCACTTTACTAGAATGGGACACCATGTGTTCATGGGGTTGCCTGTGATTCAGGCAACAATGGGACTCTAGCAGGTAGCACCATGGATAGCATCGCTGGCCAGATCAACAGTGAAACTGACAGAATGCAACCAATTTCTACTAGACCTACTCACCACCCTCCTTCCCCATACCCACTGGGGCAGGTCCATCTTTTCTAATAAGGAGGTAGGAGTGGTCAGCTGGGGTCTATAAAGGAAGTTTACCCGAACAAAGCAGGAAAAGATGCAGGAGCAAGCAGTCTATGTAATCGTTTTTTGTTTCGCTATATTTTGTTTATATATTCTAAAGTTTTTTTCTATTTTAACTTTTTAAATGTTTGTTAAAAACTAATACACCAGTGTGTGATGTTCCCTCCTGTGCCCATGTGTTATTGTTCAACACCTGCCCATGAGTGAGAACATGTGGTGTTTTGTTTTCTGTTCTTGTGTCAGTTTGCCGAGAATAACGGTTTCCAGATTCATCTATATCCCTACAAAGGACATGAACTCATCCCTTTTTTATGGCTGCATAGCATTCCATGGTGTATATGTGCCACATTTTCTTTTTCCAGTCTATGATTGATGGGCATTTTGGACCCACTGGGGTCTTTTGGAGAATGGGGGGCTAGGGGAGGAAGAGTCGGGGGTGGGGAGGTTGGAGAGGGATAACATTGGGAGAAATGCCTGATGCAGGTGATGGACGGGGGAGGCAGGCGGAGGCAGCAAACCACCATGGCATGTGTGTACCTATGCAACAATCCTGCAAAATCTGCACATGTACCCCAGAACTTAAAGTACAATTTAAAAAATACATAAATAAATACAACTAATACACAAACACACACATGAACCCAGGCCTGCACAGGGACAGGATCATCACTATCACTGTCTTCAGCCTCCAGATCTTGTCCCATTGGGAAGTTTTCAGGGGCAATAACATGGACAAAGTTGTCATCTCCTATGATAACAAGGCCTCCAATAAACAGAAAGTAGTCTTTGAAGGTCTCAGTAGCCATAGTCTTTTAGGGTATGTTTTCTCTGTAATCTGTCCAGGAATGCATTTCCCAACTATTCTTTTTGACTTATTTGAACCTCAATCATCTCTGATTACAACCTATAGCTGATTCTCCTTATCCTGTCTTGATTCACAAAATAATTAGTTGGATAACCTTTTTATGTGCCTACTTTTCAGTGATTTATCACACTGAATTAAAATAGTCTATTTGTATCCTTTTCCATTCTGTTTGTCAGGAGGATCTTTATATATTTCATTCTGACCTCCAATCAGAACCCTGCCTACCTGCATGACATATCTGAAGGATATATTGGTATCCCATTTGAATAATAAATCTGAAGGAATTAAATGATAATCAACACCTACTCTGAACCCTATAACCTCACAAATGTGCTCATACTTCAGGTGGGCACTTCTTACTGGGTTACCCAAGTCCTGGAGTTGTTTCTATGCAAAAAGTCTCCTTAGAAACCAGAAAATCCTGGTGAAAATAATATACCAAAAGGAACTCAGATGCCATCATGAATATGTACTAAATTAAACCTGTTATATAAAGTATAGCATCCTTTCACAATATGGATTACAATAGCTCTCAATCTGAAGTTTGGAGGCGAGCTGGCAGTGGCAAAGGTCAGTGCGCATGCCATAATGTTGTCTCCTATAATATGGCTCCTACAAGATGCATGGAGCAAGGGAAACTGTAAAAGCAAAAACACTTCTGCCAACTTTATAGAAATTAATTATTTTCACTTGCTCTCCTGATAATTCAATTTACAACGTTCATAAACTTGTTTTTACCTACAGCGTAGAAGCATTATACTGGATGCTGAATGGGAATACAAAACAAAAACTGAAAATGTTTATAGGGGCCGTTATGCTACAAGAATAGGCTAACAACCTGTATGAGCTGATGTGGTATCTCTACAAAATTATCCAGACTCAGTTGGATTCTGTCCTCAGTAGCAGCCAAGTGCCTGGAGATAAGAACCAGCATGCTGCCACCTTCAGAGTGATATTATTGGCCTATGATCCTTCCAGTCTTCTCTCCAAGTACTCAGGGTTTGCTAGTTCAACAGTAGTGGTGATCTTGTACCTCTTTTGCATTGTTTTATTTCTTTGTTTTTGTTGTTGCTATTTTGCCTTAGCAATTCTATCACATAAAATTGAAAATGCTCTGTTTGTTAAATGTAGCACCAAAAATTTCTGTGGAAATTGCACTTTAGATTTAGAAAAACTCATCCCTGAGGGACTTTTCAGGAACAAGGTATACTCCTTAGACTGAAGAAAGGAAAGGAGTGGCAAAACTATACCAAAAAAATGGCCATTATCCCTGATAAGCTCAAAAATTTAATGTAATTACCAGTGAGTTTCAATATAACATTGGAGTAGGAATATGCAATGCAGCAGTCCCCAACCTTTTTTGGCCCTGGGGACTGGTTTCATGGAAGACCGTGTTTTTTTTTTTTTTTTTCATGGAGGTGATTGAGGTAGTTTCTGGATGAAACTGTTCAACCTCAGATCATCAGGTATTAGATTCTCTTAAGAGTGCAACCTAGATCTCTGACGTGGGCAGTACACAGTAAAATATGCACTCCTATGAGAATATAATGCTGCCACTGACCTGACAGGAGGCAGAGCTCAGGCAATAATGCTGCCTGGCCTGCAGCTCAACTCCTGCTGTGATGCCTAGTTCCTAACAGGGCACTGACCAGTACCAGTTCATGGCCCAGGGGTTGGGGACCTCTGACACAATGGATAAGTGAAATAAACTAAAAAAAAAAATCCAAAAACATCTAAAATACATGTGTGTGTGTGTGTGTGTGTGTGTGTGTGTATAGTTTTAAATAGGAAGTTATTTATCTATGAAACCTCAAGGTGAAGCACAACTTAAGCAATAAAGGAAACAAAAACCATTAAAAATAAGATCAGAAAAGAACTAAAAGAGACAGAGACACAAAAAAACCCTTCAAAAAATTCAATATATCCAGGAGCTGGTTTTTTGAAAAGATCAACAAAATAGACCACTAGTCAGATCAATAAAAAAGAAAAGAGAGAAGAATCAAATAGCTGCAATAAAAGATGATAAAGGGGATATCACCCCCGATTCTACAGAAAAACTACCATCAGAGATTACTACAAACAGCTCTATGCAAATAACCAGTAAACATAAAAGAAATGCATAAATTCCTGAACACTTGCACCCTCTCAAGCCTAAACTAGAAAGAAGTCAAAACCCTGAATAGACCAATAACAAGGGCTGAAGTTGAGGCAGCAATTAACAGCCTACCAATCAAAAAAAGCCCAGGTCTGGATGGGTTCACAGCTGAATTCTATCAGACATACAAAGAGGAGCTGGTACCACTCTTTCTGAAACTATTCCAAACAATACAAAAAGAGAATCCTTCCCAAATCATTTTATGAGACCAACACCATCCTGATACCAAAAGCCAGCAGAGACTCAACAAAAAAAGAAAACTTCAGGCCAATATCCATGATGAACATTGTTGCAAAAGTCTTCAATAAAATACTGGCAAACCAATTACAACAGCACATCAAAAAGCTTATACATCACTAACAAGTTGGCCTCATCACAGGGATGCAAGGCTGGTTCAACATACACAAGTCTACAAAGGTAATTCACCACATAAACAGAACCAAAGACAAAAACCACATGATTATCTCAATAGATGCAGAGAAGACCTTTGGCAAAATTCAACAACATTTATGCCAAAAACTCTCAATAAACTAGGTATCGATGAAACGTATCTCAAAATAATAAAAACTGTTTATGACAAACCCAGAGCCAATATCACACTGAATGGACAAAAAACTGGAAGGATTCCCTTTGATATCTGGCACTAGAAAAGGATGCCCTCTCTCACCACTCCTATTCATTATAATATTGGAATTTCTGGCCTGAGCAATTAGGCAAGAAAAAGAAATAAAGCATATTCAATTAGGAAAGGAGAAAGTCAAATTGTCTCTATTTGCAGATGTCATGATTGTATATTTAGAAGACCCCATTGTCTCAGCCCAAAATCTCCTGAAACTGATAAGCAACTTCAGCAAAGTCTCAGGATACAAAAACAATGTGCAGAAATCACAAGCATTCCTATACACCAATAACAGACTTAAAGAGAGCCAAATCAAGAATGGACTGCCATTCACAATTGCTACAAAGAGAATAAAATACCTAGGAATACAACTAACAAGGAATGTAAAGGACCTCTTCAAGGAGAACT
>CAUYLG010036635.1:0-30333 GCA_963573385.1 Cacajao melanocephalus | reverse complement strand
TTTTTAATACCCATTTTTAGACTGCATTCTAGCCTGGGCAATAGAACAAGAATCCCATTCTCTCTCCCTCTTTCTCTTCCTCTTTCTTTCTCTCTTACATTCTTTTTCTTTCTTTCTTTCACTCTTTCTTTCTTTCTTCTTTTCTGTCTTTCTTTCATAATAAAAAAAATTAAATAAATAAATTAATTAAATAAATTTTAAAAATTTAAAAAAAGAACAAAATTCTGTCATTTGCAAGAACATAGATGGAAATGATGGTTATAATATGAAGTGAAATAAGCTAAGGACAGAAAGACAAATATTACATGTTTTCATTCATATATGGGAAGTGAAAAAAGTGGACCTCATGAAGATAAAGAATAGGCTGATGGTTATCAGAGGCCAGAAAGTGTGGGTGGAAGGGGTAATGAAGAGAGATTAATTGATTTGATAGGTACAAATATACAATGGGATAAAAGAAATAAGACCTAGTTTTGATAGACCAGTAGGGTGAATACAGTTAATAACAACCAATGTACATTTTTAAATAAGTAGAAGAGAAAATTCAAATAGCCCTAGCATAAAGGAAATATATATATTTATAGTGATGGATATTCCAGTTACCCTGATTTGATCTTTACACATTATATGAATGTATTGAAGTTTCACATATACTTTGAAAATATCTACATCTATAGGTATCCATAAAGCAAAAGAGGGCATGAAAAGTTTGGCTACTTACATAATGAGGATTTCTGGGTAGAGCAAGTCAGATCCTCCAAGCTGGTGTGAAATGACTTAAGAAACGAAGGAAAGGAGATTGTTTCAGGGCTTTATGCTGGTTAGAAGGTGGGTCCAGGATGAGGGTCCCCCTGTATATCTCCTGGCTGGGACCTGGAGATATATGAATTTTTCATCAACTCCAATGGCTTTTTTATTGGCTTGCCCACCTTCAGGGGTAGAAGGGGGAAAGGGACTGGTGGGCTTGAAAACTGTAAAAGAAAAAAATACATGCACAACAAAAAAATAAATAAATATAAATGAAAACAAAAAGAAATAGTTGGTTGACATGAATGGTGCAGAACGTACTCAAAAATAGGAAATGCCTTTTTTTTCCTCTGAGTAGTTCAGATTGACAAGTGAAGACATTATTTCTTAGAAATTCAATGTTTGTGGGAGAGAACTGTACAAATCATGGGTGCAGAGCTGGGCCATAATACTAAACGTGACTAGATCTTCCTCAATCATCTCTTTATCTCATTCTCTCTATCATTTTTCTTAGGTAACAATATTTTTTATTGTCACTAATAGAAATCCATAGGATATAAAATCCTTTAAAAATAGAATGATGCTTATTCTTTGCCTTGGGAATAAATGTGGGTAATACAAACAGAAGTGCTCACGTTGAAGAAAGCAAGAATAGACAACGAATTTTTAAAAATGCTTATGCATATGGACCATCGCAAGAATGCGTTGTTTGGTTGATAGAAACTGAGAAAGAAAAATAACAGGTAATTAAGAGTTAAACAGATAAACATGAGCCTCAAATTACCTCAATATTAAGTGAAATAAAACAACAAGTAACAATAACAAAAACTAAAGCTGTCAATCATCTAACTTGCACACATCAGAATTTCTGTAGAATCTTCTAAGCCTGATGAAAGGTGGGGGAAAAGGCCGTTGAGTCAGCTCACACAAACTTTTCTGGAATGGTTATTGGTTCACATTTGGGGTTGCTATTGTCAAACCAGAATGCAGATCTACTTTGTCAGCTTGAAGACTAAGCTGCAACTCCTGGCCCTGACATGACCTGCAATTACCCTAAACTATCTCTATGATTGCATTATGCCTTTCTTCCTGGCCATGATAAAATGTGCCCCTTTCTCCTGGGCTTTAAGCATTTTTCAAGTTACTGGAACCAAATTCTCCAAGGACCTTTTCAAATCAAGTTTTAAATTCCATAAATTATTTGACTTTCATCATCTTTATTAAAAGAAATATTTCGCAGTTTGATAGGTCACTCTGAGCATCTTTTTCTCATGCTTGGAAAATGTAGTATTTCCAATCCACGTCAGAGAAACAGTGAGTAAAATCTCTTTCTTATCAAACATATAGAGTCATTCCTACAAGGCCTAGCCACTGACTTTACACCCATGGATTCGTAGAGAGCATTGCTGCCACACAGCGACCGCTGCTTAACCGGGGCCACCCAGTCAAAGCACCTGTCTTAATCCATTCACTGTCGCTGTAACAGAATACTTGAACCTGGGTAGTTTATAAAGAAAAGAGTTTTATTTAGCTCACGTTTCCACAGACTGGGAAGTATAAGAAGTACGATGCCTCCATCTACCAGGTTTCTGGTGCAGGCTTTTTGTGCTGCCTCAGAACAGAAAAGGTCAAAGAAGTAGACATGTTCCAAGAGGCAAACCCAAGGGGCATCCTGGCTTTATAACAACCCACTCTTGTGAGAACACTGCTTCACAAATTAACAGTCTCAGAAGAGGAAGAACGAACTCATCACTTCTGGAGCAGCACCAAGCCTTTTGTGAGGGATCTATCCCCATGCCCCTAACACCACTTGTAAGTGCTCACCTCCCAATATCATCACATGGGGGATCAGATTTCAACATGAGTTTTCATGAGGACAAACTCAAATCATAGCAATGCCTTCCCCGAAAATCATAACTTATAGCCAAAAAGACACTTGGGCACTGGGGAGAAATGAAAGCCATTAGGTACCTCCAAGCACACACTAGGTACTTAATCATGTTAAATGAAGGACATAAAAACAGGCAGGCAGAGAGTGATAGAGATATCACATACATCTTCAACTAGCATGCTGCCAAGAACATTGTTATCCAAATAAATTGTTGAATTATCATTCTATTTTAAATTCTCTCTGTTGTGGATTCTATCTCCTTTTTTCAAAGGCTCATTGAATGCTGTTTTAATTTATATTTTCAAGGGGACATCAGTTCACCATACAATACAAATGTGATATTACGGGTGACTGCAGCTCAAGCTGTATTACAAGCAGACTTCTAAAATGCAGGTGGGTAAATTATAGAGGGATAAGTCATTTTTCCTAGAGGGGCCTAAACCTTCAATTTTTCACTCTCTCCGGTTAAGAAGAGTTTTATCAGAAGCTCCTAGAGATGGTGATCATAGACCTAAGTCCCAACCCTGAAGAAGCCCTGTGATAGATGAGCTGCTGTCATGATGTGAAATGAGGATGAAATTTTCTGATTGGTAGAACTGCAAAGCAATTTGACCCTAGTAGGTTTCATCTCATTTCACTTGAACCAACATTTATTGAGTCTGATTGTGCTGGACACTGTGCTAGGCGCTTCTATGTATGTTTCAGCCCCAAAATAGCACTGTGATGCTGATATAATTTATCCCACTTTTATGGAATGAAGCCAAGGTTTAGCAATGCTACATAATTTGTTCAAAGGGAAGAACTGCATTTGTCCTTCTTCTTCTTTATTATGCTAAAATGTGCCCCTTTCTCCTAAGCTTTAAGCAGTTTTCAAGTCACTAGAAGCACATTCTCCAAGGACCTTTGCCAATCAAGTTTTAAATTCCATAAATTATTTGAGCTAGAATTTAAACTTAACAACTCCTGATGTCATGTATAAAAATTTTGCTACAAATTAGATACCAATGCCTTGTCACATGCAAAAGAAAACAAAAAAAAATTTTCTTAGATACTTTGAAACTTTTATAACTGATCTTTACTCCCTAGAAGGACTCATTTTTTATTTGTATACGTTTATGAGATACAAGTGCAACTTTGTTACATGCCTAGATTGTATATGCTTTGTAATTGAGAATTTTCTATGTATCCCAACATATACTGATGTTCCCAATTTGTCTTTCTTTTCTACTATAAGCAGTTATTTCTACCTCGGGTTATTTTCTTTACAGTTTTTAAGCATAGACTCTTAGACCTCTGCTTTGATTCTTAGCCTCTGTTCCATCTTTAGCAATCTGTTATCAAATCCTATTGATTTTTCTTTAAAATGTTATCTAGTTTCACTATCCTTATATTCATCTTATATTCCTAGCCATCATTTCCAGCCAGAATTACTGCAATTGCCCTTTAATCCATCGTTTTTTGTAGTTTTTCACTTTCCATTAACTGTCACCTCTACTGCCACCCTGAGGGGTACAGAATTTTAGATAAATATTTTTTGTGAGATCCCTATCTGTATAAACCACTGATTAAAATATATTATGGAATTTATGGATTTATGTATAAATGCATAAATCCATAAGTTCATTTAGCAATTAGTGATAGCCCATTTAGTGTTTTACCAGTGACAACTTAGAATAATCAGTAGAAAAGAGGTATGCACATTAATTTGCTTATTGTCTGATCAGTGCACATGAAGGCTTTTTTTTCTTAGTACAATAACCAGGCACTTTCTTTTCCTGTTCAGATTGAGAAAACATCCATTCAGGTCCTTCATTTTCAAATGTTTCATATTTGGCTAACTTAAATCTCCTGAAACAAGAAAAAGGTAGATAGGGAGGGTACCAAGGATTTAAAAACTAACTATTGGGTACTATGCTCATTACCCGAGTGATGGGATCTATCATGCCCCAAACCAGCATCATGCAGTAGTCCAGGTAACAGACCTCTACATGTACCCCCTGAATCTAAAATAAAAGTTGAAATTATTCTTAAAGAAGAAGAAGAAAATAAAAGAAAGCATAGGTCTGGCCTTACACATTCCTGGTCCTCTTGCAAAAAAAGAAAACAGTGGCAATGCTGTTACTACTTGTAACACTGTTTCTTCATAAATGATGTAGATTTTGCACTGAAGCAATATAGAGCTCCTTACCACCAAATTTCCTGAATACTATTTGCTTAATGCTTGCTACACCACAACTCAGGATGCTCCATCATCCATTGCACTGCCTGTGAATACCAGCTTCCAATGACTCTTATAGGTTGTTGCTGTGCCTCATTGATTATGTCCAGAAATGCAAGTCTTACCCTGAGTACAGAGAAAAATATAAACAATAATTATTTTTTGATAGTGATAATTTATCACTCAGAATTTTATAGCACTAACATAAAAAAATGTATCTTCCAACCATGTATTCTCTTGACCTTCTGGGCCCTAATAACTGTATTGCTAGAATGTGATCTTTCCAAATTTTACTACACACCTGCCTTCTCCATATCAGAGAGGCAGAGAGAGAAGAACAGTCCCATTTACACAAAGAATGACTGTCTTTCACCTGACATGCTTAATTCTGACTCTGCATAGTATATCACTGCACAGATCAGAGGCAAAAAGAATAATGATCAGAAGACCCCATTGGCATTGCAGAACAGCTGTCTGAAAAGCCCTTGAGGAAATATGTACAGTAATCCCCATGGAGTATGCACAGGGAGTCAGATGACTGTCCTAGTGCTAGTAGCAGGAATGAACAGGGAAAAGGGGTCTGCCGCTATCCCTGCTGCCCTTGAGTGCTGTAGACTAGAGGTAGCAGCATGAGAGGGAACCCAGCCATGTGATATATGGGCCCAGATACATGGCTCAAGCCCAAGGGCAAATGGTAGATCACTGGCAGCCTAGAGGCCCAAACTTGTCCCATGTCCAGTATAGGGAAGAACCACCCAAATTCAAAAGGTTAGTTATATTTTGGCAGCCTAATCTCCAGTGATTTTGTGAAAAAAATTATTACACTGGCCAGAGACATGATCGGCTCTCCTGGATACCCTCCTAGAACTGATGCACAGCTACAGTGCCCTGAGTGAGTAATTATCTCAGAGTTTCTCAAGACATCTGGCTGACTCTGTCCTTGGGTATAAAATTTGGAAAGTGCCCTCAAGGGGAAAATCCACTGGAGGCCCAGACCAGGCTTATAGCACCATGGTCTGGCCTTAGGGAAATCTGCTTGATGGCATTGCCAGCCATAGATGGTTCCAAGTACTAGACAGGAAATATGAACATTTTGTGGAAGGCACTCCACAGTATAAGGATACCCTATACATGAGGCCTTATGGGCAGGGGCCTATCTGCCTAAGTTTAAAAGTGATAATGCCCTCCCTACCCAATATCATTTCCAGACAAAATTCCTAAAGCATTGTTTGTTCTAGAACTTGTAAAGTCTTGTTAGTGTCTACCATATCGATCATATCCAAACTCTTCTAATTTGCCTTTCCTTATACAGCATAATCTGGCCTCATAATCTTTATGTCCAACTTCTCTCTCTTCTCCAATTCACATTCTCTCTGGTTAACCAAATTTGGTCACATCTTACATGTTCATTTCAACCTACGTATCTTTGTTCACATTCCGTTTTTTTTTTTTGAGATGGAGTTTAGCTCTTGTTGCCCAGGCTGGAGTGTAATGGCGTGATCTCGTCTCACTGCAACTCTGCCTCCCTGGCTCAAGTGATTCTCCTGCCTCAGTCTCCCAGGTAGCTGAGATTACAGACACCCACCACCATGCCCAGCTAATTTTTTGTATTTTTAGTAGAGACACGGTTTCACCATGTTGGCCAGACTGGTCTCAAACTCCTGACCTCAGGTGATCCACCTGCTTCGGCCTCCCAAAGTGCTGGGATTATAGGCGTGAGCCACCGTGCCTGGTCATCTTCCACTTTTCCATTGCAAACATATATAGTCTATTTTTAATAACTCAGCTCAAGTCTTAAGTCTTCTGTGAGTACATTAACTTACTGTTTTCTCTATTTTTGGCATTGTGCAGTTTTTAAAAGTCACTGTTAGTCAGTTTAGCACAAAACTGCCTTTTCTTTCCTTTCTGTATCTGTGCATATTAGTCATTGCTCATAAATTATACATTTATTGGTGGCTGGAGATATGTAATATATTTTCTGGAGTCACCTCAGTACTTTGAAAACTATATGCTGATTAATTCCAATGAAACAATGTATTACAAACCCAAAGCTGAACTTGGCCACTTTGTTAGAATAAGATATTCTTGTTTAGGAGGCTTGGTCAAAAGAAGTGATTGAGAAAATGGCAAAATCAGAGGACATGATAGAAGGAGAAAGTAAAATTTAAAGAATAGTGAAAAGGAGAAAAAAAGAAAAAGATTGTTTTTGTGGCTACCACTTCAAAATATATTTCATCTAAGAGGTTAGTCAGGTCTTTATTTTTCTCTGGAGAGGTCAGATGATATATGAAATGAAATCACTTAACTGTGATTTCCTGAAGACATATAATGCCACAGAGGGCACTTTAAACTAAAAAATAAGGTCAGGTCCTCATTAAGTGTGTTAAAAAATGAATGGTAGACCTGTAGTTGATTCAGCAAAGCTGAAAGCAAACACAAAAATCTTTACAACTTCTCTACCCATCTTTACTTTAGTAATTGCATTTTAAGGCAAAGGCCAAAAGATAAAATATAATCTTTTATTTTAAAAATTATGTCTATTCTGAATTTGAGACCTGTTGTTCCTAAAATTTTTCAAATATATACAAGCAAAAGGATAATAAAAATAAACCACCAAATGTACCACTTGTTCAAATTGTAATTATTAATTTGTGGCTATTTTTGTGTCATCACTACCTCCTATCTCCTATCTTTGACCCAGATTGTTTTAAAGCAAATTTTTGACATCAAATAATTTTATGTAAACCTTTCCATATGTCTCTCTAAAAGAAAAATTCTTCCTTTACCAAAAAAAAAGTCATTACACACACACACACACACACACACACAAAATTTCCTTAAGACCATCAAATAGCTAGTCAGTGTTCACATTTTCTAAATTCTGTTATAATTTTTAATATTTTGTGTGTTTGAACTAATATTCAAACAAAGCCCATATGTTGGATTTGCTAATAGTCACTGATATTAGTGGATAAGTTCCTCATTGCATTTCCTGTTTTTTTTTTTTACCCCTTGCAAAAACTTACAAGTATCTTGTAATCTTCTCACAGCGCAATTTACTGATTTAATATGTTCCTATGGCTCTAATTTAAAGATAGGTACTTTCATGTTTTAGGGCTTTTCTTTTTCTTTTTCTGTTTTTGCAAAGCTGCTTCATAGGTGGTGCTGCATTTTTCTAAAAGTAGGTATGGTAATCCACACACACTGGATAGATGTTCCAAGACCCTCAGTGGATGCCTGAAACCACAGATAGCACCAAACTCTATATATACTATGTTTTTTCCTATATATACATACATAAATACATACCTATAACAAAGTTTAATTTAGACACAGTAAGAGATTAATAACAAAACTGGTAATAGAATAACAATATACTGTATTGAAAGTTATTTGAATGCAGTCTCTCTCTCTCTCTCTGTCTGTATGTCTCTCTCTCTCTCTCTCTCTCTCTCTCTCTCTCTCTCAAAATATCTTTTACTGCATTCATCTATTTTCAAACTGCCATATACTGAGAGTAACTAAAATCAGGGAAAGGGAAGCCTTGAGTAAGAGGGTACTACAGCACTTAGTGACTTACTGTCTGGCTTTCTTTCTGCCATGTTGGCAGCCATTGATAATCATTGCCTGGATCAATACATTCCATGGGGGTTGCAAAATGGTAAATTTTAAATTCTATCATTCTCCACTTACTAGTTGGAATATATTTTAAAGTAGAAATATCTCTTCTCATTATCGACACCAAAGTAATAGTTCTATCAGTGAAGGTTATATGAATATTGGATGGTTTCCATTTATTAACCCATTGTTATATAAAGAATTTTATGCATACTCCCAATAATGATCAAAGAGGTTTTTCACACCATTAGGAGCTCACAGATTTAAATACAGTCATATACCATATGACAACTTTTCAGTTAAGGACTGATGGCATATACAATGGTGGTCCCATAAGATTATAATGAAGCAGAAAAATTATTGTCATCAAGTGATGTCATAGCCATGATAACATCATAGCACAATGCCCTATACAGATGTCCCACTGTTTTATTTTTTATACCATATTGCACTGTGCCTTTTCTCTATTTAGATATGTTTAGATACACAAATATTTACCTTTTGTTACAATTGCCTATGATATTCAGTACAGTAACATGCTGTACAAGTCTGCAGCCTAGGAGCAATTGGCTATACCACATAGCCTAGGTGTGGAGCAGGTTATACCATCTTGGTTCATGTAAGTACACTTTATGATGTTCACATAACAACAAAATCATCTACCAGTGCATTTCTCAGAACCTGCCCTTGCTGCTAAGCAATGTATGACTGTATATTTAACACCTTTTAAGCTATTCCAGTTATTATCCTTATAGTCCCAATTTTGGTTAATGGGAGCCTATTCAAGTTGGCTTTTGCAACCTGTTGACAGAATTATAGCAGTCTTCAATAGCATCTCTTTTTTTCTGTCATAACAAGACATTCTAGACTCACCTTTTATATTCCTAGCTCCACATGGAGAAGCAGCCATTTTTCTAGGAAAGACTTTTTTTTAATACAAAACGCCATATAAAGATCACAACTTGGATGCTAGTCATGCTCATTGCTCCTGGGTTTGTCCTTGTTTCTAGACCTTATAGGTGAACAGAACTAGGAGAGATATATGTAATTATATATAATTATATGTATATTATAAATATATATTAAAAATATATATAATCTTGTATATTATAAATACATAAAAAGTATGCATTATAAATTTATATTGTCATATATTATCTTAAATATTTTTAATATACATATACATTTTTAAAGCCAAAAATTATTATAATATCATCCTAATACTTGGCATTCAAATTCCAGAATACATGGGTTTTGCTTATTGTCATTAATCTTATATGTCTGACTTTTCTTCCATGCCATGGACCATGAGTCTGTCTTAACAATGTTGCTTTATCTTATATCATACACAAATTCTTTGAAAATAGCAATGGCAACACTACCACAAAAAAAGTCCCTACGAAGGACATGAACTCACCTTTTTTTATGGCTGCATAGTATTCCATGGTGTATATGTGCCACATTTTCCCTGTTCAGTCTATCATCGATGGGCATTTGGGTTGGTTCCATGTCTTTGCTATTGTAAACAGTGCCACAGTGAACATACATGTGCATGTGTCTTTATAAAAGAACGCTTTATAATCCTTTGGGTATATACCCAGTAATGGGATTGCTGGGTCAAATGGAATTTCTATTTCTAGACCCTTGAGGAATCGCTACACTGCCTCCCACAATGGTTGAACTAATTTACACTCCCACCAGCAGTGTAAACATAAGAAAAGTACAGCAACTACAGCCTGATTAAGGGCATAATAACTAGAGGCTCAGAGATAACAAGGGTTTGGTTTATACTAACAGGCAGGTCAGCTACACCATAAAAAGTGCTTGATGAGAATGATGGGAGAATAAGTGGGAGAGAAAAGAAATGAGAAATGTCAATAATTTCCTTGGATTCCACATGTAAGTAAGATCATACCATATTTTTCTTTCTATGCCTGGTTTAATTCACTTAATATAATGCCCTCTAGATTCATCCATGTTGACACAAATGACAGAATTTCATGTCTCATTAAGGCTGAATAGTATTTCAATGTGTATTACACAGCACAGTAATTACAGTTTATAATAATGTATTGTATATTTCACAATAGCTAAGAGAGGATTTAAAATTTTCTCACCACAAAGAAATGATAAATGTTTGAGGTGATGGAAAAAAATAATAATTTCCTGAGAAGCAACTGGAGCCCTGAGCACCGCATTTTGTCATACTAGCTTTCATCTTATGAAATACCCCAGAAATTGGAGCCAACCAAAATCACAGAGAAGCTATCAGTGGACAGAGGAAACTTAATGAGAGAAGCAAATAGATAGAACTGGTGCCAAGGAGTAGATGCTGCAGATATTGTTGGCATGTTGCCCAGATCCCATTTACTAGGCCAGTGCAACCATCTTCCAGCTGTGGTTAATTTTGGCTTTTATTTTATTTCCAACTTTAAAGTTCAGGGGTCCATGTGCAGGGTGTGCAGTTTTGTTACACAGATAAATGTGTGCCATGGTGGTTGCTGCACAGATCATCACATCACCGAAGTATTAAGCCCAGCGTCTATTAGGGAATACCATTCAGGATATAGACATGGGAAAAGATTTAATGATGAAGATGCCAAAAGCAATTGCAACAAAAGCAAAAATTGACAATAGAATCTAATTAAACTAAAGAGCTTCTGCACAGCAAAAAACAAAACAAAACAAAAACAATTAACAGAGTAAACCAACTACAGAATGGAAGAAAATTTTTGCAGTCTATCCATCTGACAAAGGTCTAATATCCAGAATCTATAAGGAATATAAACAAGTTTAAAAGAAAAAAGCTAACAACCCCATTAAAAAGTGGGCAAAGGACATGAACAGACACTTCTCAAAAGACAACATGCATGCAGCCAACAAACATTAAATAAAGCTCAACATCACCAATCATTCAGAGGAATGCAAACCAAATCCACAGTGAGATACCACCTCACACCAGTCAGAATTGCTATTTTTAAAAAACCAAAAAACAACAAACGCTGGTGTGGTTGTTGAGAAAAAAGAAGGCTTTTACACTGCTGGTAGAAGTGTAAATTAGGTCAACCATTGCAGAAGACAGTGTGGCAAATACTGGCTTTGAATGGTTCACACCTCTGGGTTTCTTCAGAGAATTTCCCTTGGCTGATGGGAATCAGCTCATGTAGAAATGCCTTGGAACTGAAGCACTTACTCCTGTTAGGATTGGGCTATAACCAATGACTGCAAGTGGATATAATATCTTAGTCCCCGCATTGCCTGCCTCTGGCGAGACAACCTCTATAGTGTAATTCATGCTCCAGAGTACTCCATAGTATCAGAATTAGGCATTAATTTCCAAAGAAACTGTACCTTTGCCTGGTTTCTTCCCCATGCACTGTTTTGTTTTCCTAATTCCCTTACAACTTTCCCCTAAATAAATCCTCAGTAGATCACATGCAAAACAATTCCCCATGTGAGGTTTTGTTTCTAAGTAGCCCAACCTAAAACATGTTATTCACAATAGTTTTAGTATTACTATTCTGAGTCCTTTGTGTTTCTATGTGTCCATGTATGTGTGTAGTTCTGTGTGTAATAGTATTCAGCTAGTTAATAGAGCTATTCCAACTAATAAATTAAAAAAGGAATTAGAGACTTGATATATGATCATTTTCAAATCCTATTGAATCAAGACAATCATCAATTGCAGTTAGCATCATTGAAAAGGAACCACCAGGCATATTGTAACTCCTGATAGAATAACACAATAGTATGTATGAATTACCTTCACCAAAACTTTACAAAGTCAGTTCAAGGCTTTCTAACCACCAGTATACTGGGAATATGGAAAACAGAGAAATTCAGATTGTGGAAAATATTGTACAACAAATTAATGAATGGAGAAGGAAGCTATAGATTAAAATATACATAAGAGGATTTTGTGGCCGGGCATGGTGGCTCATGCCTGTAGTCCCAGCACTTTGGGAGGCCAAGGTAGGTGAATCACCTGAGATCAGGAGTTACCAGCTTGGCTAACGTGGTGAAACCCTGTCTCTACTAAGAATACAAAATTAGCTGGGCATGGTAGTGTGAGCCTGTAATCCCAGCTACTTAGGAAGCTGAGGCAGGAGAATCCTTTAAACCTGGGAGGCGGAGGTTACAATGAGCAGAGATTGCGTCATTGCACGCCAGCCTGGACGACAAGAGTGAAACACCATCTCAAAAAAAGAAAAACAAAAAAAAGCATTTTGTTTTATAAGGTGACTTAGGGAACCTAGAAAAAAATAGATATTTAATATGTGAATGAAATAGATGAAGCAATCATGACCACAAAAACCATCATTATCGTCAGTGTCTAATTCAAAATTATATAATTAAAACATGGAAAGTTGTTCAAAAGAGCAAAAATGTACTTATCTTCTAATTTTACATAGGAAATATTGGGAAAAAAACTATAATAATTTTGATGTTAGTACTTTTCATAATATAATATTAAAAGGGCACTTATCTTTCTTATCATTACAAATAGAAAGACAAACAAAATAGTTCAGATATGGTGGGTTTCGTCTGTAATCCCAGCACTCAGTGAGGCCCGGGTGTGAGGATCGCTTAAGCCCAGGAGTTTGAGACGCACCTGGGCAACATAGCAAGACCCCTTCTTTACAAAATACAAAATAAAAAAATTAGCTGAGCATAGTGGCATGCTCCTGTAGTCCCAACTTCTTGGGCAGCTAAGGCAGGAGGATTGTGTGAGCCCAGGAGGTCAAGGCTGCAGTGACTACTATCATGCCACTGAACTCCAGCCTGGAAGACAGAGCAAGACCCTATCTTTCTAAAAAACAAGCCCAAAGACAAACAAAATAGAGTCCATGCAAAAGAAGTGGGGTCTTCCAGCTAAAAAATGGCAGATCAAATTACACATGCTTGCTCCCCCTTGAGATCTTACTGAAATAACAGAAAAATAACTTTAAAATATGAATCCACAAGGACAAAGAATTCTAGAATAGTAGAATAGACAGTGATGTCAAAATTTTGGAAAATGGAAGATGATAGGTAGAAGCCATCTTGGCTGAATGATGAAGCTGAAATTTAAGCTCCCAGAGGAAGAAATCAAAGGAAATCAGCCAACTCAAAAACAGAATCCAGAATGTGTAGGAGTAGAAAGATTCATACCTCTGAATGGGAGGAGAAACAAAGCTAAAAACAAGATAAATAACTGAATGTCTATAAAAATGTCACTATTCCCATCCCTACAAAGACTCCACCTCCTTCCTGCCTGACATAGCCCAGGTTTCCACCCGTTTCCGTTTTCAGCATAAGCCTGAATAATTTTCAGGAAAATTATTCTCCTGAAATGGAAGAGATATGGAACTTAGAGATATCTATACTTGAGGAAATCAGATTCTACAGCTGTTCTCAGTAAGAGAATTAGGTTGATGTGATCTACTGCATCATAGACCGAAACAGAAGTCATGTAATTAAATTTTAATTTGAATTTTGATCCTTGGGAGATTATTTAAAATTACTTTTAAAATGTACCACAATCAATTACTGACTTCAAAGTCATTGGTTATGTGGATAGTTGCCTGCCATACACCAGACAGTTCAATTAAAGATAATATAAATGGTAAAAGCTGTTGAAGTAATCATAGACTTCACAAAACTAGGCATGTTCTGTCACAAATTATCAGCTCATCTACTTGTCCAGGTTTCTAGCTAATTTTTAAGAGGCTTTTAAAGGCATTTCTGATGTTATATAAGTTAATTAGGTGAAATGTTCATGAGTGAATGAGGAAGTCACTGTGTTGAGACACAGATGCATAAACCCTTGCCAAGGGCAAGGTTTCAGACTGATTCAAATGCACGTTTGTGACTGTATGTAGGAAGAGAAGGAAACTGTGGAACAGGAGAGAAGGAAGTAGTTGGAAGGGCTTGGTCCTAAAAGCATTCTTGGAGAGAGCTGCCAGTCTATTCTGGAGACTGGTATAGCCAGGACAAGCTGGGGCAAAGGGACTGATCTGCAGATGAAGAGTTCACAGATGATTCACCGTGAATCTGTAAAGCATGTCTGTTGGATAAAAGATTAGGTGAACATTCTAGGCAGGACAAGAACAGGGATGGGAAGGTGAAACACACCAAGCTTCTTGCCCTATAAAGGCAAAAATACTTATGGAATTAGGCTGATAAAAGTCCCTTAACTTCATATATAAAATTCAATGAGCTAATAATAAGAAAGCCCTTTATAATCTCAAATATATTGAGCAAATTATGAATAAATAATTCATCAAGAAAAAGAAACCAAGCAAGTAGCTTTTCTTGAGATAACACAATGTTTCCTGGGGTAAAGACTACTACCGTTGACCAGACCACCATTAGTGTAACGAGTACGATTCTTAATCTTAAAATAAATGCAAAAAACATTCACCTGAAAGAAAATAGTGTTAAGACAGATTAAATTACAGTAAGTTCTGTAGCAGTGCTGAAAGGTTTTGATTGCTATGGAGTTCTCTGTTGCTCTGTATCCTCATGTGTAAAATGGTAAAATGGTATACTATAATTTGGTATATATCTCCTAAAATTGCCAACAGAGTCAAAACAAATAATGCAAGCAGAGAAGACACATCTGATGCCCCACAATATCTTCCTCTGCTTAGGCAGAGTTGAGTATTTTTGACAGAGATGTTTGACTTACAAAGCCTAAAAGTATTTACTGTTAAATTTGTTAACCCCTGCTCTAAATCAATAATACTAAGTACCTGCACTTTAGGGACTCATCTAGCACCTAAAATTCTAAATCGTCGCTACTTAACCTTAGCAAGAATAGCAGGCTGAAAGCAGTAAAAGCTTGTTTAATTAATCTAGAGACTACATTATCTTAGAAATAATTACTACTCGAAATGTGTAGTCTTGAGGATGTACTATTCATTAGGTTATCCACGTTCAAGTATGGAAGAAGTCAGAGGCCAGAAAGTTACATCCCTTAATTCCTCTGCTTTATTTCTCCATGGCAATTTCCTACAGAACGGTAATTTGAAATGTGGGTCTTGGTCACATTGGTCACAGTTTTGCATCTTATTTGTCAAGGTTCTACAGAGATATAGAACCAATCCAATATAGGTAGATTACATGAAGAGATTTATTTTAGGAATTGGCTCACATGATTTTGAGGGCCAAGAAGTCCAACTATATGCCCTCTGAAAGCTAGCAAGCCCTCTACAAGCTAGAAAACAAAGAATGCTGAGACTGTAATTACGTCAGAGTCCAAAGGCCCAAGAATCAGGAGCTCCAGTGTTAAAAAGCAAGAGGAAATGGATGTCCTAGCTAAAAAAGAGAGAGCAAATTTATACTACCTATGCCTTTTCATCCTATTCAGGCCCTCAGGGGATTGGATGATGCCTTCTCACATTGGTGACAGTGATTTTTACTCAATCTACTGATTCGAATGCTAATCTTTTCCAGAAGTACCATCACAGAAACACAGAGAAGTGTTTCATCAGCTATCTGGCTATGCTTTAACCCAATCAAGTTGATACATAACCTTCACAGTAACTTAAATATAATTACTGTTAAAGCATTTGTTCATTATGTTATAAAATAATCTTTGGGAATCTACGATTAGGGCATTTTACTTGGCTCTATCTACAAGGTGGTAATTTAACCATGTTAGCATATTAAAGAAGTATAGGTTGTATTTCTACTTGTAATAAAGTAGTCTTGCATCCAATTATGGAGAAAATTTATCTTTCCTGGTAAACTCTCATACTTTTATTTTTAGTGTGAAGAAAATTATAAAATTATTCACACTTCCTTATTTGATTCAGGCATATAGTGAGACAGAAGGATAAATGACCTAGAAACAGAGAGCCTGCTGGACCCAAAGTCCCTGCCCAACTCCTTTTAGAAATCAAAGCCAATACCCACAAGGTGACCAAATGCTAGCTACTTGCAAATTGCTAGCAACAGTTTCTTCTCCAACAAAGCTGCTTTTATTTTCATCTCCAAGAGAGGGAGAGCAATAATGAAGCAGTGTCCCTTGTCAGGAGCAAAACCTTATGGTGTGTCCAGCTGGACCCAGACCATGTGCACCACTGCACAGAATGCTACGACCGCAGGGGATGGGCTGACCTTTCCGTCCACGAGGTATAGCCAGAATCCAGTGATACTGCTTTCTCTCCAGAGCTCCTTTGCTGGGGAACTCAGAGCTAAATTCTGTGGTCATATGCCACATAATGCAATTATTTCAATATGTATCGTGGTTCTTATTTTTGCTTTTTTAAAAAATACTACTTAATGGTCCTATTATGTCTATTATTATAAGCCACTCAAATCTTTTGTGGGAAGTAAATAGAGTATAAATAATACTTAAGGAAAATTTAAAAATCCCAAGTTTCAGAATCAACATTGGGAGGGAGAATCACCAATCAATTAGGGACAGCAATTTTGGATGTTACAGAAGTGAAAAATAAACTTTAAATGTGTTTGAACTAAATCAAAGTGAAAATAAAACATAAATCCCTTATCTTTGTCCAGCATGTGCTATGCATTTTGGAGAACATGAAAAGCCATAATCACTGCTCAGAAGGAGATATCAATATCAACTGAGGGATGAAGAATGCACATTTTAAAAACTTGAGAATATTTTAAGACTAATTTTTACTGCTTGATTGCCTGAAACAAAAAATGTCTATTGTAGACATTTCAAAAAAGGGAGTTCAATGTAAATAGAATTGGTCCAAGAAGGCTTCATCTACAGAGTGAGATATTCCAATCAATGACTCTTTTGAAGCCAAGAGTTTCCCAACCCGTATGCCATGCAGATCCCTCTTCCCTCAGGGCAGCTGGGCAGGGCATGAGGTGGCAAGAACATCATCTGGCTGGGAGCAGCCTGCTCTAAGCTTCTGACTGCCCTCTGTTCTACCCTAATGAGTCATGCCACAAACAGTTATCAGTTTCCTTGTGCGAAAAGCAGTCTTGTGATTGGTTGTAAGGGAAATGGAGCTATTTTACTATATTAATTTCAGCTTCTCCTCTCTGATTACATTTCACTAAACTTCTCTTAAACTAAATCCAGCTAATCTGAATCTTTCCGGCTGAACTGTTGGCTTTGCAAATAATTTCCCAATTTACAATCTTATAAAATCAATCACTGTGCCTCCTTGCTAGAAGCAATTTTGGCCAACTAGATAGTTTATTAGTTAATTATCTGTGGATATTCAGTAGTTATATTTTAGTTGATGGTTGTGTCCATGAAAAACATCCCTTTTTTTTCCCACCACTCTATAGGCAAGCTTACTTTCCATGATGATTGACATGACTATGAATATTCTGCACTGTACATGTGTGTATCTCAGAATCACACCTGATAACATGAAAAAGAGGAAAATATAGTTTGATTTATAATCATTAGGCTTCTACCTTCACATTTGCCCATTCAGACACAAGTTCAAACACTTTCACT
Organism: Cacajao melanocephalus; assembly: GCA_963573385.1. Lineage (NCBI taxonomy): Eukaryota > Metazoa > Chordata > Mammalia > Primates > Pitheciidae > Cacajao > Cacajao melanocephalus. The sequence goes on along the minus strand of CAUYLG010036635.1, from coordinate 12,423 downwards.
GAATGAATTTTGAATCATTTTTCTAACCCAAATGGTATCTTTACATTAAAAAATTAAAAGTCGGTGAGAACCAAAATTTAAAAATTCCAAATGTTCATAATGAGCAACATAAAGAATCTTCTGTTGCAATAAGATAAAATTATTGACAACAATGTAGTAAGAGAAAATGGGGAAATTAGGAAAAGAAAATGTATGCTGCAACAAGGATCTGAGTACCAAAGCCTTCAGTGGCAAGGAAGAGACCCCTAGATGTAGCTTTCTAGAATATCATTCAGCCCATCAGGTATATGACAATGACCCTTCAAAATGGAACTCAGAAATAGCTTCCAGCTGTGGTTGCCTGGCTGACCCTTCTGTTCTCTCCCCGTGAATGTTGCTGAGGTTCATGACATACACTACCCAAGGGCAGAAGTGCTTTTATTTCTTTGCTTATTTTAACATGAATCTTTTATATCTTAAAACAGCAATAAAAACAAAAAAATACACATCATATTTTGCAATTAACTCCAACTTCCAATAAGAATTTTCTATAGCCAATAGAAAATACCCACTCTCAATTATTCAGATGTTGTGAGTTTCATATGCCTACAACAGTCTATATCAGGGGATGGCAAACTTTCTCTGTAATGGGTCAGATAGTAAGTATTTAGGCTTTGCAGGTTGCTTTAGGCTTTTTGGTTGCTATGGCAACTATACATCTTTGCTGTTGTAGGGGAAAGCAATCATAAACACCACATAAACAAATGAACATAGCTGTATTCCAACAAAATTTTATGTCTGGACACTGATGATAGCATTTTACATGTTGGCCCCAGTGCAGTGGCTCATGCCTATAATCCCAGCACTTTGGGAGGCCGAGGCGGGCGGATCACAAGGTCAGGAATTTGAGACCACCCTGTCCAATATGGTGAAACCATGTCTCTACTAAAAATTACAAAAATTATCCAGGCATGGAGGCACACACCTGTAGTCTCAGCAACTTGGGAGGCTGAGGCAAGAGAATTGCTTGAACCCAGGAGGCAGAGGTTGCAGTGAGCCAAGATCACACCATTGCACTCCAGCAGTGAGACTCCATCTCAAAAAAAAAAAAGAATTTTACATAATATTTACATATCACAAAATATTCTTTTTTTCAACTATTTAAACATGTAAAAATATTCTTATCTCATACTCTGTATGAAAACACACTGTTTCATGTTCCCTGGACTTGTTAGCTAACCACTGGCCTGGATCATTGGTTAGCAATTTGTGGCTAATAAACTCAATGTGGGTGAGTGGGACAGAGGAGTTTTGAGAATAGAGTTATTACAAGGAATCTGCAAATGAAGCATTGTCTCTGGAATAAATAACCTGTCACATGCATATGCTGTTATTCAAATGTATATATACAAAATTAAATTTGTAAAATAAAGTCATAGTATCTTCAAGGAGTTTTACAAGGTAGCATAAGAATATCAAACATATTTTAGAAATGTGTTTCAAAGATGGCCGATTAGGAGCAGCTCAGGATTGCAGCTCCCAGCAAAAGCACAGAGGGTGAGTGGATGTTGCATTTCCAGACGGATTTTTATTGCCCACAGACCAGGAGATTCACAGGCGGAGGAGCCCCACGGGTCGCCAGTGCGACTGTTTTGGCTGGAGCAGCTGTTTTGGCCGGCAGCTCATTTTGGCCTGCACTGTGGTTCTCTGCACAAAATACATGGGCCCGGGTGCCATTTTAGCTGGTGATTGGAGTTCCTGGGATAAAGAGTCACCCATTCAACTGATTTAAAAAAGGGGACTGAAACAGGAAGCCAGGCCGGGAGATTCCTAGGTAAAAGAGCACCACGAATCTCAGCACAGCTGTTTCAGCCAGCACAGTGGGTCACTGCATGGGAAATCACACAGATCCCAGCATCTTATCAACAGGTGACTGGAACACCTGGGAGACAAGGTCACCCATTTAACTCAAAAAAAAAAAGGGCTTTGAGGCAGGGAGCCAGGTGATCAGGCTCGGCTGGTCCTACCCCCACAAAAAAACAGCAATCTGAAATGCTCTGGATAGAGATTCACAGCAAGCACAGCTGAACCCTGGACAGTTCAGCTCTGTCAGGGAGGGAGTCCACCATTACTGAGGCAGTCCAACACTACGGAGGTAGTCCATCATTGCTGAGGCAGCCTGCCATTGCCAAGGCAGCCCACAATTACAGAGAAAGTCTGCCTTTATAGAGGTGTGCCACCATTGCCGAGGCAGATCTAACTATACCTGTATAAACAGGACTGCAGGGAAGTTCACACGGCAGCTGGGTGGAGCCCACAGCTGCTCAGCAAAGCCTCTGCAGGCAGACAGTGACTAGGCTGCCTCCTAGCTGGGCAGGACAGCCCTCAAAAAAGGGAGCAGCACAACAGAAACTCATAAATAAAGCCCTAAATCCCCGGGACAGAGCACCCGGGGAAAAGAAGGGGGGTTATGAGTTCTGCTGCAGCAGACTTAAACGTACCTGCCCAGCAGCTCTGAATTAAAAATGGAGCTCACAGCTCAGCACGTGAGCACCTATAAAGGACAGACTGTCTCCTCAAGCAGCTCCTTGACCCCCGTATATCCAGAGTCACCTCATAAAAGAGAGCTCAGACTGATATCTGGTGGGTATCCTTCCAGGACAAAGATAGCAGAAGAAGAAACCGGCAGCAACCTTTACTGTTCTGCAGCCGCTGCAGGTGATCCCCAGGTAAACAGGACATGGAGTGGACCTCAGCAGACCTGCAGCAGAGGGTCTTGAAAGCTAGAAGGAAAACTAAGAAACAGAAAGAAATAACTTCATCGTCAACAAACTGGACATCCACTCAGAAACCCAATCTGAAAGTCAATAACTACAAAGATGACAGGTGGATAAATCCACAAAGATGGGAAGAAACCAGCACAAAAAGGATGAAAACACCTGAAACCAGAATGCCTCTCCTCCTCCAAGGGATCGCAGCTCCTCACCAGCAAGGGAACAAGGCTGGATGGGGAATGAATGTGATGAATTGACAGAATCAGGCTTCAGAAGGTGGGTAATAAGAAACTTCTCTGAGCTAAAAGAACATGTTCTAACCCAATGCAAAGAAACTAAGAACCTTGAAAAAAGATTTGATGAAATGCTAATGAGAATAAACAACTTAGAGAGGAATATAAGTGAATTGATGGAGCTGAAAAACACAACACAAGAACTTTGCAAAGCATGCACAAGTTTCAACAGCCCAATTGACCAAGCAGAAGAAAGGATATCAGAGGTCAAAGATCAACTCAATGAAATAAAACAAGAAGGCAAGATTAGAGAAAAAAGGGTAACAAAGAATGAAGAAAGTCTTCAAGAAATATGGGACTATGTGAAAAGACCTAATCTACGTTTGATAGGTGTAACTGAATGTGATGGAGAGAATGAATCCAAGCTGGAAAATACTCTTCAGGGTATTATCCAGGAAAACTTCCCCAACCTAGCAAGGCAGGCCAATATTCAAGTCCAGGAAATACAGAGAACACCACAAAGACATTCCTCAAGAAGAGCAACCCCAAGGTACATAATTGTCATATTCACCAGGGTTGAAATGAAGGAGAAAATGCTAAGGGCAGCCAGAGAGAAAAGTTGGGTTACCCACAAAGGGAAGCCCATCAGACTCACAGCAGATCTCTCCACAGAAACCCTACAAGCCAGAAGAGACTAGGGTCCAATATTCAACATCCTTAAAGAAAAGAAATTTCAACTCATAATTTTATATCCAGCCAAACTAAGCTTCATAAGTGAAGGAAAAATAAAATCCTTTACAAACAAGCAAGTACTCAGAGATTTCATCACCACCAGGCCTGCTTTACAAGAGCTCCTGAAAGAGGCACTACACATAGAAAAAAACGATCAGTACCAGCCACTCCAAAAACATACCAAATGGTAAAAAGCATCAACACAATGAAGAAACTGCATCAACTAACGGGCAAAACAGCCAGCTAGCATCAAAATGACAGGATCAAATTCACACATAACAATATTAACCCTAAATGTAAACGGGCTAAATGCCCCAATCAAAAGACACAGACTGAAAAATTGGATAAAAAGCCAAAACCCATCGGTGTGCTGTATCCAGGAAATGCATCTCACATGCAAGGATACACAAATGCTCAAAACAAAGGAATGGAGGGAGATTTACCAAGGAAATGGAGAGCAAAAAAAAGCAGGAGTTGTAGTTCTCATCTCTGATAAAATAGACTTCAAACCAACAAAGATCAAAAGAGACAAAGAAGGACATTACGTAATAGTAAAAGGATCAATGCAACAAGAAGAGCTAATGATCCTAAATATATACTCACCCAATACAGGAGCACCCAGATAGATAAAGCAAGTTCTCAATGACTTACAAAGAGACTTAGACTCCCACACAATAATAGTGGAAGACTTTCACACCCCACTGTCAATATTAGACAGATCAACGAGGCAGAAAATTAACAGGGATATCCGGGACTTGAATTCAGACCTGGACCAAGCAAACCTAATAGACATTTAGAGAACTCTCCACCCCATATCCACAAAATATACATTCTTCTCAGCACCACATCACACCTACTCTAAAATTGACCACATAATTGGAAGTAAATCACTCCTCAGCAAATGCAAAAGAACGGAAATCATAACAAACAGTCTCTCAAACCACAATGCAATCAAGTTAGAACTCAGAATTCAGAAACTAACTCATTTTATTTTTTTAATGCAATTTTCTATTCTCAGCAGTTATACATACAAACTATTTAAAAAGTCAAAGAGTCTACAAAAATTAAGGAAAGCTGTGGCTTCTTGCTCCTCCTCTACCACATTTTCTACTTTTCAGAAACAACCGCTCCAAGTGTCTTGGCTTTTCTATTTGGTATTTGTCTCTCCATCTCTTTAATAGAATACTTATTTTGTTAATTCATCATATAATAGTTTTAAGCACGTTGGCTTGCCATTGTGGGAGATGAAGCTTAAACTCTCTCCTTCACTTTGTTCTTCCACACCACGAAATGTGTACACTTCCTATTTCCAAATCTTCTAAATATATCATAATTTTGCTTAGCTTGATAACGTGTCTTTGTATTTTATGACTGTAAATGTTACTCAGATGAGCCATGTTGTATGCACTGACTACTTTCTTTTCTGCTTTTGCCCAATATTTTTCATATTATTGTAATAGTTACCCAATTTTCTGCTGTGTTTAGTTTTCTAAGTACTTGGTTCAGACTTGCATTTGTGTAAAATTCATCTCAATACTCTCGAATGCTTCAGATGTCCTTATACTTTTATTGTCTTAGAGTTTTCTTTTTTTGGAGTGTTCTATCTCCAATCTGGAATGGTTTCTCTCCATAGTGCAACATAGTATCATCTTGGGGTCTTCCTTCATCATCTTCCTGGAGATTCATTTCTCTTGTATTAGACTTCCTATTTCCTTGATAGGTCTTTCTCTTTTTAAAATTATCTTTCATTTGGCTGGAACACCTCCAGTTATTTCGTAAGATGGAGTAGAAATTTCTTGGTAATATTTTATTGTCTGAAAATGTGTTTAGACTACCTGCACATTTATAATAGATTGGTTCAATTAGAAATAATTTTCATGAATTTAAAAGTTATTTATCAATTACTTTTCAGGTTTATTGTTTTATCAGTTCTGAGTCCCATTTTTTACATGTGACCAACATTTTTCTTCTCTAGAAGCTACTGTCTTATTGGGCAAGCTGGAGGCCATTATCCTAAATGGACACTTTTAATAAGGAATGCCATGTTCTTCAAATTTGGAAGCTTTCCTGAGCTATTTCTTTGATGTTTTTCATTTGTCATATTTTCTCTTATCTCTCTTCTTTGAACTGCTATTAATTTTAATGTTGGACATCCTGATACACTTTTCTAGTTTTATTTTTTCTCCATTATTTTTTGTCCCTGACTTTTTGTCCACTGTTCTAGAAGATTTCCTCAAATATGCCTTCAACCTCTTGAATTTTTAATTTCTGCTTAATTTTAAATTTTCGGGATCTCATTTCATATTTTTGTTTAAAGCCCTTTTTCTTTCTGAGTAGTCTTTATTTTATGCAACTTAGTTTATTTTTATTTATTTCTTTTTTATTTGGTGTCTGCTTTTCTTGTTAGAGATTTTTCTAAAATTTGTAGTGAGCTTACCTATCTTTTCATACTTGAGTGGCCAACTGAGGCTGGTAAGAACTGTGAATGCACGGAACTTGCCAACTTTGGGCTCCACAGACTGCAGGGGTTTTGCTGGGAAACATTTGATGTCAGTTCTTTAGATCTCTTCTGTTAAGCCAGTCAAATTCCCAAAGGAAACATCTTCCATTTTCCTACCTAAAAGTTCTCAGTCTGACTGCTGTTATCCTTGGATCCTGGCGGAGGTCTAAACATTCAGTTTGTAAGATTTTAGTTAATCTTTTTGTTTTTCACTCTCATCTGCATCTGATGTTTTAGAATGCAGGGACCTTATATGTTATCTTCTATGGAAAATAAATCTTTGAGCTTCTGCTGCTATGGGAGAAATTGTCTAGCCATATAGAGAAGGAATCTTAGGCACATACTCTTTTGTTAACTCCAGTGTCATCTTTATCGCACTTCTGCAGGTAAAGGTTTTGTCAGTTCCTTAACCATTTGGAGAGTCTGTACTGTGAATTGTGTTGCTTCCTGGCTTTTCTTTCTGCTGGCTTGTGTTCAGCTTTATCAAGTCTGCCACATCTGTTACCACTTATCCATCTGCATTCTAGCTCCCCAAATGTGGTTGCTATCACTTCTTCTCATCATTTTCTTTGACCTTGTGGGTTTTACTGTGCGTGTTTACTTTTCTGTCATTTTAGAAATGTGTCAGGTGGAATTAGAGTTAAATGAATGTATACATATAGATATGTTCAACCTATAATCTTCAACTGCAAGATCTGCTATTTTCTAAGCCTGATTATCAGGTCTTCCCTGACTCTGTGAGGCAATCATTTCCCAACTAGTCAAATTCTTTCCTGCTTAAGTCAATCAGAGTTTGTTTTTGTTGTTGGCAATCAAGGACTTTGACTGATGTACAAATTCTTGACTTTTTTTTTTTTTTTTTTTTTCTGAGACAGAGTCTCACTCTGTCACTCTGGCTGGAGTGCAGTAGCTTGATCATAGTTCACTGAAGCCTTGACCTCTTAGGCTCAAGTGATCCTCCTGAGTAGCTAGGACTACAGGGGTGCACCACGAAACCTGGCTAAAATTTAAAATTTTTCATAGAGGTAGGGGTCTCATTATGTTGCCCAGGATGGTCTCAAACTCCTGGTCTCAAGCAATCCTCCCACCTCAGCCTTCCAAAGTGCTGGAATTACAGGCATGAGGCACTGTGCGAGGCCAAATTCTTGACTTTTTACACCTACCAAAAAGGTCATTATCATTTATGATAAGCACTATTTTGTTTACTATTGTCATGGTTTAAATTCCTAGTATGTAGAGGAATTTAGGAATTCCTAGTATGGAGTAGGATACTACTTAATAAAATGTGTGTGTGTGATTGTACATAATTGCCTTTTTCTGTTCATTGAGATTTAACTGTTAGACTTCTTCCGTATATAGCTTAGGGGAATATTTCTGTATTTTTCTCTTCTTTATTTATCACTATGTGCTCAACACATACGAAGGTAGTCCTTCACAGTGTCTACCATTCTATCTTGCCTCTTTTGTACTGAGGACAATTGTCAGTCTCCATTTGTCATCATTTTTATACTGTTAATTTTGTCTTAGGAATCATCTACCAAAGGTGGTTATATAAGATAGAGTGAGATTTTTGTGTATCTGTGTATCTTTACTCATTCACTTGCCCTGGTAGGAATTTGGGTTGTGTACTGCTATGAGCTGTTTCTAAATTGGATGCTTTCTGCTCATGGACTCTCTCTAGCTCTGATTTCTACTCTACATTCCTAATGTCTTGTATGGTCTGGGCCATATTTATATCTGTTGAATCTTATCTAGATGATTTTGCCTCTCTGTTTCTTCTCTTTAGGTTGACACTTGAAAAACGAGGTCAGCTTGTGTTTCACTTTTGATTTGGATCTCTCAGTCATCGTTCACTTTACTTTCAATAGCCTGTGCCCAAGCCTTCCTAGATCAAAGCCTCTAAAAGATTTACTTAAACCTGCAGCATAGCTGGAGAACTAAATCTCTCCCCCTGTTAGGACTATTTGTACATTGACAAATTCTAAGTGAACAAATGATAATAAAACTTTATCAAATATTACATTTCACAAAATATTAGACTTACAACTTTACTTTCTTATGGTAATCATTTCTGATTTTAAAAATATCAATATACTTTCTTCAACTACTACAAATTAAAGGCTTTAAGCATAAAAGGAGAATAATTTTGACTCTAAGTAATGTACTCCATTTTCCTTTTCCTTTATTTTATTGAATTAGTGCCTAGTTCTAAATTTGACATTGTAGAGAGGTCCATTCAGACTACCAGTTTCACATTTAGTTTATTCCTGCATCACTACATTGGGCTGAAAATAAGCAGATATACCTGATGATTTATCTTCTTGAGTTGGTGTCAGTTTTTGTTTTTTTGTTTCACTTATTTCTCCCTTTCTCCTTTGCCCCTTCCTCCCATCTTTCGTTGTTCCTCCAATCTTTCCTCCCTTCTCTCCCTCCCTCCTTCCGTCCTTCCCTCCTTCCCTCCTTTCTTGTTTCATTCCTTCTTTTCTCATTCAGAGAAACTTCTTTCAAAAGTATGATGTAGTGTGTTTATTATAGATTAATTCTGAGTATACATCCAATAGATTATTTTCACTATTTTTGTAGATGTTATCTAGAACCTGTCAAAACCAATAGCTTACACAAAAGATGGTAAAAAATAACTTATTACCCAATAATTGTGAAAATTATTTACATGGATTCCTCCACTTCTTGTGCATGTACATGTACATAATATATATGGGAATAAAATAATTAATGTCTCCCTATAGGAAACACCACAAGGATGTGTTTAATGGTACTCTTGGTATGAGAATATGTTATTGCTTATCCCACATGTTCTTCAGGTAGAAAATATATTCAAAGTTCTGAATCTCCTAATTAAAATGTCAGTAGAAGAAAGAAAAAAAGCTGGTAAGTGGAAGAGGCTTGCATTTTTTGCTTTCCTTCTAAATGATGCAAGGAATGTATTAGTTTAGAATTTTAAGTCACAGAAATCTGGCCCAAATTGGTTTGAGGAAAAAAAAAAAACAATTCGATGAGACACATAAATAGAAAGTCAAAGAGTAGTGCTAGCTTCAGGCACTGCATAATGCTGGTGTTCAAATCATGCCACCAGAATCCTGGGTTTTTTTGTTTGTTTGTTTGTTTTGTTTTGTTTTTGTTTTGTTTTAATCTCTGGGCTACATTACTTTTGAGGTGGCTCCACGCCTTACACTATCAACTCCAGACCATACATTCTCTCAAATTCATTGTTCACTGAAAAAGAAAAAAGGTGAATTATATTATAACCCAAAATCTTAGCAAAGCTGCTAGGCAGTTAATAGGCTCTGGCAGAGTCACATGCCTATCACCATGTCACTCATTGTAACTGAGGGTGTGTGATGTTGTGATTGGTTGAGGACAAAGTCTCAAGTCTGTTTCCCAGAGAAGAATGAGCAGTTTCACTCACAACCACATATATAAGGGCAGGGAATGGTTGATTTCTAGAAGTCAGGATTTAGTATTCAGAAGAAAGATAAATGGAAGATGAGTGGTGACAACAAATAGTGAATTTTGAAAGGAAAATCTCTTTGCAATTCAGTTTTATCTCTGCTTGATGTCTAAATCCTTGCATTACTTCCTCTACCTTATACACATTACCAGGCCAACTTGTTCCCCATTTAAAGATTCAGCTTCATGCCAAGATCAGAACCACTCGTACCAGGACTCTCATCACTGCTCCCATTATCTCTACTAGTAAGTACCATTTGTTCTCTGCTAAAGCCTGACAATAAATTCATCTTTTAACATAAATTGTCTCTAATACTCACAATAATACTGTAAAATAGGTGTTATTACATACTATTTGCAAGTGAGGAACTGAGAAACATATATAATGTGTATGAAATTTCACAACCTGTTAGTGGTAGTGCTGATATTCCAACCAAAGTTGGTCTCGCTTTAAAGCTCATATACGAATAATGTTCTGGAACTTGGTCATAAAGTCAAATGTATAGTCTGCTATTCTCTTTGGAAGTGAAATTCTGCCTTGACTCCTGCGTTTAAGTCCTTTTTTTTGTGATTTTCTATGAATCTCATGCTCTCTAGTCCTAGATTTTAAAATCGATACTGTTTTAAGATTACCTCTACCTGTATCTTATTCAGGGGCTAAATTCCTTTGCCTCAAACTTCAGAATGTGGAGTCCTGCTTCTTACTGGATGAATTCCTTGAAATTTCCAAGTTAAATAATCCATTATCACTTTCCTCCCTACAGGAGATTCGTATGACTCTGCTCTGATAATTCACTGGCAACAGGTCAAAATGGCAATATAGTATAGTAGTTAAGAGCAAAGATTATAAAATATTACTGCCAGGATTCAAAATTCAACTATGCCTACTGCATTAACAGGCTAATAATACCCACCTCAATGACCCTTTATTAGTCCATAAAAATTAATTAATACAAAGAGGTAAGCAAAGCACCTGGCCCAGTGTAATGTGCCCAGTAAATGGGAAATGGTGATGGTGTTATTAGATCATTTCTCTAGGAATCTATTTATGGCCTTTCAGAAATAATGTCAGCATGCCAAGCTAGGGCTGGCTTCTGGAGACTTGGCAGCTAACTAAACTCTGGAAACTCATGTGTCTCATCCTGGTGTTGGTTCTAAGGCATGCTCAATTGTGTTCTAGAGTAAAACCAATTACCTTAACAAATTTGTAAAAAAAATAAGTTAGTTATTGTTTCTTCCTGGAAAGAATGTTTTCTCCATTTTCTTTTTAAAAGCATTTGCTTTCTCTCTTTAAATTGCTTATGCTCTTAGAAAGCTACAGAAAGCTTAGAAGATATGTTGGATAACAAAATAACATCTAATATTCGTGTTCCAGGCACTTTACTTCTTTTGCCTCATTTAGTACTCTCAGCAATGTTAGGAGGTCAGTGGTGCTGTTTATCCCATTGTAAAGGTGGAAAAAAGCAAGTCCCAGAGAGAAGTATCTTTCTAAGTGTCTTTCCTGATGTTGGAGTGCATGTGTTTAGGCATTATACTATTTTGTACTTTAGCACTCTGGAAAATCCTTGTAAATGCATTTAGACATTTATAGAATCAGTCATGAGGTGAAAAGCGTACTATTTTCCATGGAGTCAGTAGTGAGATTTCTGAGCTGGTAACACTCTGTTATTAGAAGTCTTCTAATTAAATGTTTTTTTGTTTGGTGTGTTAGTCTGTGTTCACGCTGCTAATAAAGACATACGTGAGACTAGGTAATTTATAAAGAAAAAGAGGTTTAATGGACTCACAGTTCCACATGGCTGGGGAGGCTTCATAATCATGGTGGGAGGTGAAGGAGGAGCAAAGGCACATCTTACAAGGAAGCAGGTAAGAGAGCATGTGCAGGGGAACTACTATTTATAAAACTATCAGATCTCATGAGATTTGCTTACTATCATGAGAACAGCATAGGAAAGTCCTGCCTTCATGATTCAATTACCTCCCACTGGTTCCCTCCCACAACAAGTGAGATTATTAAAATTCAAGATATGATTTGGGGGGGGGAGGTGGGGACATAGAGTGAAACCATATCATGTGGTGACTTTTTATTTTGAAAGGATTTCGATTTTACAGATTAGTTTCAAGAATAATTCAAGGAACTTCCATTTCTCTTAACCCAGATTTCCCTATTGTTAATGTTTTATCATATTTAACCATACTTACTATATTTAGGTCATATGTTTAAATTAATTTTTGAACTACTTGAGAATAAATTGTAGACATAGTACCTTTTTACCCCTAAATACTAAAACAGTCTAAAAATAAAGACAATCTCTTATATAACCTATTATAATTATCAAAATCAGGAAATTAGTATTGGTATAACTCAGTTATCTAATCCACAGACCTCATTGAACTTTTACCAGTCCACCAATAATGTACTCTGATCCATGTAGTGACCCAAAATCACATGGTACATTTGGCTTTCTATAATCTGGAACAGTTTATTCTTCTCAATCTTTGTCTTTTATAACCTTGATATTTTTGTCTTTTTTTTTTGAAAGAAAGAAAGAAAAAGAGAGAAAAGAAGAAAGAAAGAGTGAAAGAAAAAAAAAGGATGTAAGAGAGAAAGAAAGAGGAAGAGAAAGAGGGAGAGAGAACGGGATTCTTGTTCTATTGCCCAGGTTAGAATGCAGTCTAAAAATGGGTATTAAAAACCTCTTTTATGCCAATAATTGTGCTTAACAATGGAGACAGG
>CAUYLG010036634.1:0-23169 GCA_963573385.1 Cacajao melanocephalus | reverse complement strand
GTGGGGGCTGCTCTCCTGAGCTACAGAAGGAATGGTCTGGCGGTTAAGATAACACACAAGTGAAACTTAATCGAGCTGTCCACAGTCAGCAATGGTGATCTTCTTGCTGGTCTTGCCATTCCTGGACCCAAAGCACTCCATAGCCTCCACAATGTTCATGCCTTCTTTCACCTTGCCGTGGACCACATGCTTGCCATCCAGCCACTCAGTCTTGGCAGTGCAGAAGAACTGGGAACCGGTTATGTTGAGTCCAGCATTTGCCATGGACAAGATGCCAGGACCTGTATGCTTTAGGATGAAGGTCTCATCATCAAATTTCTCCCCATAGATGGACTTGCTACCAGTGCCATTATGGCGTGTGAAGTCACCACCCTGACACATAAACCCTGGAATAATTCTGTGAAAGCAGGAACCCTTATAACCAAATCCTTTCTCTCCAGTACTCAGAGCACAAACGTTTTCTGCTGTCTTTGGAAGCTTATCTTCAAACAGCTTGAAGGAGACGCGGCCCAAGGGCTCGCCGACGATGGCAATGTCGAGGAACACGGTGGGGTTGGCCGTGGCTGATACTACAAGGCTCCAGGAGGTAGTGGCATCTGTAAAGCCTGCTATGATATTCTTAAGAGAACAGTATTAGATGTGCCATACTTAGGCAAGTCTTGTATGAACCAGCAACAGTGCAATATTCGTAGAAAACAATGGAAATGTTCTAGTCTGGCAGAAAAAAATAACTTTCAAATTTGATGCTAAAATAGCCAAGCATACATAGATAAAAATGAATTTTAGGCCAGGTGCGGTGGCTTACACATGTAATCCCAGCACTTTGGGAGGCCAAGGCAGGCAGATCACCTGAGGCAGGAGTTCGAGACCAGCCTGACCAACATGGCAAAACCCTGTCTCTACTAAAAAATACAAAAAATTAGCTGGGCATGGTGGCACATGCCTGTAGTCCTAGCCACTGGGGAGGCTGAGGTGGGAGGATCACTTGAACCCAGGAGGAAGAGGTTGTAGTGAGTCAAGATCACACCACTGCACTCCAGCCTGGGCAACAGAGCAAGACTCTGAGTCAAAAAAACAATTGAATTTTGAAAGATCATATTTCTTTAAATGGAGAATTCAAAATACTATTAAAGGTGACAAAAAGAAATTGTAGATACAATTTTCAAATTAATATTAACTAATTTAGGTAAACTATATTAGGACAAAATCATACTGAGCAACTAATATTTATCATCCGATGAACCATCATCTGATGAACCATCAAATGATAAAAATTGAAGTCAAAATTTTGTATATTATTGGTTTTATACCTATTGTAAAAAGTAGAATTGAAAAAGCAACTTTGAAGATTAGGCATTGATTTAAAAGAATAATGACGGCAAGCTAACGATAATGGCAGTTGGGAAGAAACAACCATTTATTATAAGCCATGTATGATGCATAGTTTGATTTTATTATTAAAGGACATGTTCTCAGCTGGGTCAAATAGGTGATTGCATCTTCAGAACAATTCAACAATTACATAGGATATTTTCTGTATCTGCCCAAAGATGAAACAACTTGAAAACTCTGTTATATTTGTCACTACAAACACTTTTGGGCACACAAAGGGAATGGTGACTAAAACCTATTAAAACAACAAAATTTTATTTACACCAGATAACAAGATGCACTGGAAGAGTATGAGAAATAAAAGAGAATCCTTAAATAAAAAGGATCATGATCTTTTTTTAGAAATTTTATTTTAGGTTTGGGGATACATGTAAAGCTTACGTAGATAAAAGTGTCATGGGGGTTTGTTGTACCTATTATTATATCACCTAGGTATTAAGCTCAGTACCCAGTAGTTATCGTTTCTGCTCCTCTTCCTCTTCCTACCTCCACCCTCAAGTAGCCCCCAGTGTCTGCTGTTTCCTGCTTTTTTTGTTTGAGACGGAATTTCGCTCTTGTCGCCGAGGCTAGAGTACAGTGGTGCGATCTCAGCTCACCACAATCTCTGCCTCCCGGGTTCAAGTGATTCTCCTGCCTCAGCCTCCCGAGTAGCTGGGATTAAGGCATGCACCACCACGCCTGGCTTATTTTGTATTTTTAGTAGAGACGGGGTTTCTTCATGTTGGTCAGGCTGGTCTTGAACTCGTGATCTCAAGTGATCCACCCAGTTCAGCTTCCCAAAGTGCTGGGATTACAGGCTTGAGCCACCCCTCCCGGTCCCTGTTGTTTCCCTCTTTGTGTTCACGAGTTCTCATCATTTAGCTCCCATTTATAAGTGAGAATATGCAGTATTTGGTTTTCTGTTCCTGCATTAGTTTGCTAAGAAAGAGATGATCTTTGGCAGAAAATTATTTTTGAATCTGCACTATCTACAATTATTTCGTAGAAACTGTTGTTTGTTTTTAACGATGTACAAAAGCTTGCGGAAACTCCAAAAACTTAAACCAAATAATGAGCTTGTCTATTTTACCTTTTTATGATTAAATTTTTTTATTTAGAGAAAATAGTTACTCTAAATTGAAATAAACTGCATGTAAAATATGTAACAAATGTGACCTTCCTATAAAATATTTAAAAATCAGAACAAGTAAACAAAAATGTTATATCACAACAAAAGAAGAAAACAAAGATTAAAAAAAATGATACATCACTATAAAAGAGAATGTACATATACAAATAATCCCTAAACTAATTTCTATTGTGATCACTTTAGGGTTATTAAAAATTAAAAAAAAGAACTTACCAAAAATATTTTGTGGATCTACAGAAGGTAAAAACGGCAATGTAAAGGATAGATTTATATCATGAAATTAAAATTTTTTGTAGTATTTTATATTATAACAATAATTTATTATAAGACCCCATCATAGTATTTGAACTTCATATGTAAAATCAGTTGCCAATTTCTGAATGTAAATGTTACAATAACTTTGACAATTTCAGTAACTATTGACTTAACAGTAAGTTTTCTCCATGTTGAAATTAATTTAAAAATAAGAATACAATGGCTGAGAAAGGATGTCGAATTTGGCATTACTATCTTTGAACATAAATTATGTAAAAATCCTGATTTTAAGAGCATAACTGTAATTTTGCTAAAAATAAAGACAAGATAATTTTTATATTGTAAACATATAGTCATGTATAAATTATGTATGCATTTGTTATTATGCATCCAAACATCAGCCAAACAACAGAACTGCCAGTTACGTGCAGAAAATTAAAGATCAGTCAACTTTAAAATTTGCTGATATTCAGTCATATAAAAACTAGTTCTCAACTTGGTTTCAAAAGTAGAAGGATACATCATATTTTATGATTTTTTCACAGTCTGTTAGCTTGTTTGTTAACAAAAAAGTTAACAGTTTGTTAGCTTATGGTTCTCCATTTATATTTTTGCACTAGGCCCACAGATTTAGTGGTAGGTCTGACTGAACATATGTTAACTTTACAATTAGTGCTGGTAAGAACTGCTGTTTATTAAATGTTTATTATATGTTGGGCACTGAGCAAAGTACTTGAAAAAAAAGTACTTTTCTGAAAAAAAAAAGTACTTTGCTCAGTGCCCAACATATAATAAGCATTATTATATGCACTGCCAGGCTGGAGTGCAATGACATGATCTCGGCTCACTGCAACCTCCCCCTCCCGGGTTCAAGCAATTCTCTTGTCTCAGCCTCCCAAGTATTTGGGACTACAGACGCACGCCACCACGCCTGGGTAATTTTTTGTATTTTAGTAGAGATGGGGTTTCACCTTGTTGGCCAGGACGGTCTCGATCTCCTGACCTCGTGATCCATCCGCCTTGGCCTCCCAAAGTGCTGGGATTACAGGCATGAGCCACCACACCCAGCCCAAAGTACTTTCTATACAGTAGCTCACAACACCTCTATGAGTTAATTTCATGTTATAGCTAAGGAAACTGAGGCTTAGAAGGGTTAAGTTACTTGCCCAAACATTGTCAAAGCATTTACTATCCTGAAATGGGATTGCCTGTTAAAGGCTGACAGATCATCAGGAAATGTTCTTTATAAATGCAATGTCTCTGCTGGATAATATCTGTCCCTCTACCCCAATTCATGCAGCCTGAAACTCCACCATTACGCATTGATTCCTCTTTCTTTAAAGCCTTTTCAGTCTCCAAAAGAAACCAATAGAAATGCAAATGCCCCCAGGGGGTATAAGACGACAGCATATTAAGCCAGTATTACTCCTCCATATTTTTTCCACCAAAGTAACCCATCAAACCAAGAGTGAATTCTTAACCCCCAGGAGTCTGAGGACTCAGCCCAAAAGATTTTGATCAATTTCTTTTAAGTCTTGCGCTGTCTATTTAAAATCATGTCTATATGCTTTTCCATACTGTATATATATTTAACATAAAAATGTTAGCTCTTCAAATAAAAACGATGCTTCACAATAGACTCCATGTTCATCTTGGAGTTCAAGGACTCCATGGCATACTGTCTGGTCTCCTGGTTTGTGAAGTAGGTTTGGCCACCACTGTGGAGTTTCCTTAACCCTCAGCTGAGAGCAAGGCCCAGCAGAGAGAATAAAGGCCTCAAGAAGTGGCAATAATGAGCCGGGCATGGTGGCTCATGCCTGTAATCCCAGCACTTTGGGAGGCAGAGGCGGGTGGATCACAAGGTCAAGAGATCAAGACCATCCTGGCCAACATGGTGAAACCTTGTCTCTATTTAAAAAAATAAAAATAAGATTAAAAAAAAAAGAAGTGGCAATAATGACGAGAGGGGAGGAACTAGAAGTGACAAGGCGCCAGGGTTACCTGCATTTACCCATTTAGTTGAGGACCTGCACTGTTGGTCTTTCATTTTACTCAACTTTCTTAGTCATTTCAAATTCTACCTTTGACTGTTTTGAAGGGAGGTGAACTCTGTCATTAGAAATGTGCAAGCAGATGAGACAGCTGCTTGCTTTGACAGCTATGGGTCGGGAACAGGGGCAGTGGGCTTCAATCAGTGAATGGCAGAAACTTCCAAATGTGATGCCCTATAATCCTGAAATTTTGTTACTCCTCTGAAGCATGAGTGTCAAGAAAAAATGTACTCAATTCAATAAGTGTTATTCAGCACTTTTCTAAGTGCCAGATGCTAGGCAGTGGCAGACACGACAGTCTTCCCAAAACTCATAGTTTGCTGAGGAGAGACATAAACAAGCAGGTAATTCTACAGCTTATAGGCTCTCACAGAGGTACAGAAGTTATGGAAGCTCAGTGGAGGGGAATCAAGCTTGGATCTTGGTAGCTTTCTAGGAAGAGATGACATTTAAATCAAGGTTTTAAAAATGAGTAGAAGTTTACTCAGGTCCTCCTGAAAACCAATGCAGCTAGCTTTAGGATTCATTTCAGCTGGTTTCATCAGATCCCTTCTCTGCCCTGCTATATGTTGTACATCCATTCTTCTTGTCAATTCAGGACATTTCAGGACAAAAGGCTGGCTTTATAATTATCAATGGTAATCACTGGAGATGCAGAGAGGACAAGGGGTCCATCCCCATTGTACAAAACTACACAGGCTATAGGGACCAGACTCCAGGTTTTTGGCATTAAAGTTACCAGGCAGATCCTAAACTCACTTCTTAAGATATTCACAGCTGTTTAATCAAGGGGAAGAGAGGAGGGTGATTCATGGTGCGTTTGCCTCCTGGGCTGTGAACACAAAGGAAAGAAAATGTTGTCAAGGGAAGAAGCAGGCTCCTCCTTGCAGTAGTATGTTTTTTGGTCGTCATGTGGTAGACAGGCAGGGCCAATAATCTAGCCTGCAAAATTTCCAGCTAAAAAAAACCAAACCCTTTGAAGTGGCTAATGAATACACTCTTTTTAACTTACTCCGATCTCATTGCTGAGAGCTGTGCAGTTGCTCCTGGGCAGAAGTTTCACTAATGTAGGGATGTTGACTGGCCACTGCATCAAATATTTATCAAGTCACAGATGGGAATCTACAAAGAGTTTGCAGAGAGGTTTTGTGTCTCCCTTCGGTTCTAGGGGAAGCACGTCAGCACTGCAAAATGCGAGTCCACAAATATACACTTGTAAGCTTATGCATAGGGCTGCTGACCCATTTTAAATAGGTTAAATGGGGCCAATTTAAAGGGAATCTTTTTTTCTTAAGGTACAAGTCGCATGTTTTCATTGTAGACATAAAAAAAAATACCCTTCCACTAAAAGAGGAATAATTTCACCACCCAGACCTATTGTATATTATACATCTTTTATTTTATTTTTTTATTTTTTATTGTTTATAAGAGACTTTATTTTTTTTAACTTTTATTGTAAGTTCAGGGGGACAAGTGCAAGTTTGTTACATAGGTAAATTTGTGTCATGAAGGTTTGTTGTACAGATTATTTCATCACCCAGGTTAAACCTAGTATCCATTAATTTTTTTCCTGATCCTCTCCCTTCTCCCATCCTCCATCCTCCATCTTTTAAATAAAAATTAAATCATACTGTATCCAATATTCTGTATTTTGTTCTTTTCTTTCTTTATAATTTTCTCATTCAACAATGCATTCTTACTGTTTTGCATAACATCGAGTATTTTTCTACAATATATTGTTATACATTTATACAGTATTCCAGTATATAAATGTGCTATGATTTACCTGGCCAACCCGTTGGCATTCAATATTTGTGTCTAGCTTTTCTATACAATAAATGATTATTTTAATGGACATCTTCATAACCAAATCATTATTTGTGCCCAACTATGATATTTTCTCTGACAAATTAGTGAAAAAGAAATTGCTATGTCAAAGAGTTAGCCTGATATACCAGTTTACATCTCCATCATCAGCACATAAGAGGGGTGGGGCTGTCATTTTTAATGGGCTGTCAGCTTGCCCATCTCAATTAAGATGGTCTAAGGTCACTGAGCGGTAGATACTGGCCTAGGAGTTTATGGGTTGGTTGGTTTGTATGCTTCTTTGTTTTTTTGTAACAGCCTCCTTGAAACTTGAACGTTTTTCCTCTTTAATTTAACAGCTCTCTTATTTCTCTGGTCTCCTTTATTTAGTTACACTGGAGAGAAAGAAGGGTCTCTTCAATGGTAAACAGCAGTGCCTGAGTTCAATAAGGATTTATGGCTTGCTGTTTGCATTGCTAGTAACCACGATTATCATGCTGGGCCTATCAATATCTTTTTCCTCTAGCAATAGAAGGCAAGCTGTTTCCTGCCATTGAAGTCTCCTGGAAGAGAAGTTCACTGATAGAAAAAAATAGGGAAGAGGGGGTTTGGTAGGATATAGAAAAAAATAGGGAAGACGGGGTTTGGTAGGATAAAGTCACCAGCTTTTTGTTTTTCCAAGTAAAGCTATTGGAACAATCACAATAAGCAATGGCCATCTATTATAAACCAATTACTAAAGAATGAGCATTATAACACGCATGCACTCATACAAGAATAAATGAATAATAAGAAAGTTTCAGACTAAAATACCTTTTTACCTAAGAAGGAACAACTGGTCTTTTTGCACTGACATATTCACTGTCCTTATTTTTCTCTTCTCACAAATAATTTGAAAATATCCCTTTGGATTGGCATCAGTCTCTAGGCCTTGGACTGAAAACCACCATTTAGAGGATTGTGATCATGTCTTTTATTTGGAGCAGGATCTAAACCAGTCCTTTTCCTCCCTAGACAGGAAAAGAGAGGAATTCACATTTTTTCTTCCAGGAGCCTCTTCCTACTTGCTTGGTCTATGCGGTGTTCCCATATTGCAGTAATTCAGGCACCGTTTTCATGACTTGCACATACCCACAAGCTACTTATTATTTATTTAGTATTTGTTTTCAATCAACACTGTTTTAACTTCAAAAATACATTTATTTCAAAGGGAAACTTAATATCGCAACAATAAATGGAAAACCAATATTGCTTGTCATAAATAAAGCAAAACAATGATATTAGATTCTAGCTTCTCAGTTGTGCCTGCCAACAGTTCTGAGCCAGAGTCCTGTGCTTTCTTGATTTCTAAGGAGAGAAAGAGAGGTTAGCAAGTGAAAAAAATCTTAAAGACATATTAGCACAAATGTGAGACTTTGCCCTTGACAGAGCTGAAAGGATTGAGGGAGATATGAAACGGAGATATGTTTCTCACCGATTGAGGTCACCATTTTGTTGTTCTGTGAGCCATTGGTAGGGGTTCCCACAATTGAAAATACCAATAAAGTGGAAAAAGAACTGGACTTGGTTTTGAGCCCTGCTTGGCCACTGCTGATTGTTCATCTTTGAGCAAGTCACTTCACTTCTTAAAGCCTCAGCTTCTCCAGCTGAAAAATGAAATGATAATAATCTATATCAAACAAGGATTGTAAAGAATAAATGAGAACACGTAAAGCATCTTGCAATCTCTAAAATGCCATACAAGTCATGAAAAGTCATTCTCACTTGTGGAGCATTTTTTTAGTTATGAGCATCAGATCTTTTCTCCAAAGGCCCAGAATATACTGACAGACCCAACAATCACCATAGCCTAAAATAAGTAGGTGAACTAAAGCCTTTAAAAATGAATTACTGGATCCTGTATCATTTGGAAGAGGTCCTTGGGCATTATAGTTATTAGGCCAAGTGCAGTGACTCACTCCTGTAATCCCAACACTTGGGGAGGCCAAAGTGGGAGGATAACTTGAGCCTAGGAGTTGGAGACCAGCCTGTGCAACACGGCAAGACCCAGTCTCTACAAAAAAATCTAGAAACTAGTTGAGTTTGGTGGCGTGTGCCTGTGGTCGCAGCTATTCAGAATGCTAAGGCAGCAGGATCACTTGATCCTTGGAGGTTGAGGCTGCAGTGAGCTATGTTCACTCCACTTCATTCCAGCTGAGGCAACAGAAAAAAAATAGATAAATAAATAGATTGATCGACAGATCGATAGATAAATAGATAGGAAGTCAGACGACAGATAGATTAGATAGAGATGTAGATATATGTATGTTTAATTATTGGATCAATGGTTCTAATTAGCAGGAACCAGGTCTGGCTTGTTCACTTCCGTGTTCCTTGCACCTACTTCAGTGTCTAGCACATTTTAATACATGGTGAATGATGCACTCCTAAAAGAATGTTGAATGAAAAAATGAATGAGTGAATGAATGACTGAATGGCTAAATGAATGGCATTGCTTCTTGATACTAATATTAGACCTTGGTCTTTGTAATAGATATCTGTAGTTTTTTGCCACCCAGCACTGTATGAATCATATTTTTTATTTTCTGTGTTTCATGATGCTTCGGCATCTTGGGGTCTGCTGGACCTGGGGAGGGACTGCCCATCCCAGAGGTAGCTTATTCCTGGAGATAGCAAACTTGCCTTGGAGCACCCCTGTGATATGCAAACCAACCAATCCTAGTCCATATCCCCACCTACCTCCTTTTATTAGGCTCTTGCAGTCCAGGACACTATCCCTCTGTCCTAAGTCACCCAAGGGCCAGGTACCAGACAACCAGGGACTACCCTTTCACCCGGAGGCCACCCAAATTATTCAAACCATGCAATCCTAATTCTGCCCAACAGTTTACACTATTCCTTCTCTTGAAAACCAAGGATAAAGATTTTACACGTGTTTTCCCCTCACTCCAACCTTCTGCCCAACCCTGGTGCTTCTTCCCCATGTGGTCCTGTATGACGTGTCATGCAACATGTTCTCTCCTCTTGGGAACTATGAATAACAAACTCTTGTCAATGGCAATCGCCCTCCATCTGTTGGCCACACCGTACCAGGATAAAAACAAACTCCCTGGTACATTTTAAAATAAGTACTAACCTTGAGGGCTCACCCCAACTCTAATCTCAATTGATTATTAAAGGGGAGTGGCTGTCACCTCCATTTCAAGGGAAAGTATACAACTCAAGTATAAGCCGATCAACACCTGACATAGTGATTGTCTCAGAAATGGACACATGACCACACTAAAGTTGCAATAAGTCTTTTCCTGGGAAAAAAACCTCACGGTTTTTCTCCCCCGTTAGATTGGAAACTGGTAAGACATTAGGTCTACAGCTATGCAGTAATTTTGAAAGCTAGAGGCAAAAAGCCTGTCTGAAATGGAGCCAACCAGAAAAAGCAATGCCAAGAGACAGAGGGAGAGAAATCAAGTCCTGATAGTATCATTTGAGCCAACCCTACTCCTGGACTTTTCAGTTACCTATGTTGAAGCCCATTTATATTGGGTTTATTGTACTTACAAGTAAAAGAATCCTAATTTACAGAGTCTTCTTTTTCTCTTTTCACAATGCCCAAAGCCACACCTGAAGATATTTAAAACTGTACTTTAAACTAAGTCAGTTCCATACTTAGTATATGCCAGGCACTGGGCAGTGTCCTAGGGATACAGCATCTAATAAGACCCTTAAAGAGCTGCAATTTGTATGGGGAAACAGCCATGCAAACAAGAAGGGGAGAGTGCAATAAGATGATAGAGGTTCAAGCAAAGGCAGCTGGAGTTAGCAAAGGCGTAGTCAGATCTGCCTGGAGGTTCCCCTCCTCTTCAATCCAATGTTAGTCCCAGCCTTGGCTCAGGACATTCCTATAAGTGTGTCTCCCACTTCAAGGAGGATCAGCTGAAACATTTAGTGAGTGCTGTCTGCACCACTAGGCCCTTGCTCATTTATAGCTCCTTTATAGAGAGCCAAAAGAATTATCCCCACGTTCCTCTATTCAGAGGCTTAGCAGGGACAAACAACCCTACCCAGCTCAGTGGTAGAACCTGAACTCGAATGAAGGCTGTGTGACTCCAGAGCCCACACACTGCACTGCCATGCCATCCCCAGTGTTTCCTGAGTGCTCACCGTGTGCCAGACTCCAATTCCAGACTCCACTCCAAAATTATAAAAGAGAAGGTAGCATTCCAAAAGCATTCCTTTATCTATCTAATCTATCTATCTATCTATCTATCTATCTATCTATCTATCTATCTATTTTGAGACAGAGTTTCACTCTTCTTGCCCAGGCTGGAATGCAGTAGTGCAGTCTCAGCTCACTGCAACCTCTGCCTCCTGGGTTCAAGCAATTCTCCTGCCTCAGATTCCCAGGTATCTGGGATTACAGGCGCTCGCCAACATGCCTGGCTAATTTTTGTATTTTTAGTAGAGACGGGCTTTCTCCATGTTGGCCAGCCTGGTCTCGAACTCCTGACCTCAGGTGATTTGCCCACCTCGGCCTCCCAAAGTGCTGGGATTACAGGTGTGAGCCATCGCGCCCAGCAGCATTCCTTTTTAAAAAAAAAATTTTTTTTTTTCAGACGATTCTCACTCTGCCGCCCAGCAGAAGTTCAGTGGTACAATCATGGCTTGCTGCAGCCTTGAACTACTGGGCTCAAATAATCCACCCCAGTAGCTGGAACTGCAGGTGCACACCACTGTGCCCAGCTGATTTTTTAAATTTTGTATAGAGACAGGGTCTCTTATTGTTGCCCAGGATATCCAAAAGCATTCTTTATTGTACAACAGAATTTGCTATTGGATTCTCTTACATTATATTCCCCTGTGTGTGGAAAACAGTAGGCAACTTAGAAAAATCATTTTGACACACAAATTATTTTGAAGACCACAGCTAATGAATTCAAGGTAGTGCACCTGTGTATAGGCACCTGTGTATAGGCACGCCCTTGCTCAGGACCCCAAACTATCATCTGAGATGTCTTTACCTGTGATCCTCTGAGAGATGGAGCAGCCAGATGCAGCATTAAGTGAAAAACCTCCTGGGCCCCAAGATCAGGATTGCCTGCGGTTGAATGGGGCTAGGCAAGATCTCTGACTGACACCGGTCAGCGAATTGTGCCTTTGCTTCCTACAGAGCATGTGGGGCTTCTGAGGATTTCAACGTGCCTGATGGGGACACCAGAGGCAGCCTGAGCCCCAGGCATACCGGCCACGTTGGCAGATT
Source organism: Cacajao melanocephalus (assembly GCA_963573385.1). Taxonomy (NCBI): domain Eukaryota; kingdom Metazoa; phylum Chordata; class Mammalia; order Primates; family Pitheciidae; genus Cacajao; species Cacajao melanocephalus. The sequence continues at coordinate 11,279 of CAUYLG010036634.1, read as the reverse complement.
TCCTTTTTAAGCTTCGTGTTGGCTTGTCAACCTCATCATCCCAAACCTGTTAAACAAACAATTTATTAGACTGGCAGCCCCTCTGGATGCTGCAACTTTTATTTAAGGGACTGTTGGCCTTTCCATTTTTCAACTATACTGTAATTATTTTCTTTCCAGAGGAAAAAGGGTGCATCTTTCAGCTTGGGTAAGAAGTGTATTACTTTATGGATGTGGACATGTAGTTCATATGATGGCTATGAATATTCATAGGCTCTTTTAGACATATCACATCAAATCTGTGTGAAAGAATAAGTATTTTACTTCAAAATCAAAGCTAAGTAGGATGCTTTTAAATCAGCATTAGGTTTTTATTGTAAATGAATATACTTATATTAAATTTGGATTCAAATTAGATGTAATTCATACAATACATAATTAGATAACTTGCTTTCTTCCCTTAATGGTATTTCTTGAAGACCTTTTTATGATCATTTAATTCTCAATCTTTTGAAATAGATGTGAATAGACACAGTGGATTTTGTAACACATTACCACTTCCTTTATTTCAAAATTGCTATTTTAGGTTTCTTGACAACTGAGAATGGTTTTATTTATTTATTTCAATGATTGGTCAGGAAAATTGGGATTTCAATGCCCTCTTCTAGTTCCTGGAACTCAGTTTTTATTCCTGTAGGTTTCTGTTTTTATTGTTCATTTGTCATAGGAAATATACAAGGCTTAATCATAAGAGCAACTGCCTTTTGGTAGTGCTCACTCTGTCCTATGAACATCACAGCTTGTTCAAGACTCATCACAAACCTAGAAGGCAGACACTATTTCTCCCCCTCACTTTATAGATGAGGAAACTGAAACTCAGAAAGATCAAGAAATTTTTGGGAGGCCGAGGCAGGCAGATCACCTGAGGTCAGGGGTTCGAGACCAGCCTGGCCAACATGGTGAAACCCCATCTCCACTAAAAATATAAAAATTAGCTGGGCGTGGTGGCGCACACCTGTAATCCCAGCTACTTGGGAGACTGAGGCACGAGAATTGCTTGAACCCAGGAGGCGGAGGTTGCAGTGAGCTGAGATGATCACACCGTTGCACTCCAACCTGGGTGACAGAGTGAGACTCTGTCCATCACCCCTCCAAAAAAAAAAAAAAGAAATTTTACCCAAGAAATCTTGCTAAGGAGAAAAGGAATTGTGTTATAAACTGAATTCAAAGTCACGCACTTAATCTTGGCTGAAATATTCCTTCATTCCACAGACATCTGCTGAGCTCCTCAAGGTGCCAAGTGCTGCTCCGCACAGTGGAAGTACCACAGGGAATGAGACAGAGCAGGCTTCCGGGTCTCATGGAGCCTATTACCTACCCAGCATCCCTATCAAACCTAAACAGCAAACCTGGACTTTCACCCACAGATGTAGTAGGAGGGCCACGTCTTGGGCATAACTAGATTCCCCGACTGGTTTGAGATCAGTATTGAGCATTCCTGAGTTGGGGGCTGGGATTTATTTCAATGCCTAGTGTAGTGACCGAAATCATTGTTAAGTCCCTTAAAAGTAGTTGGAATTGTTGTTTGACAGTTAAGCCTACAAAAGAGAAAGGGGGGAAAGTTGCTTCCGATGAAAACACTTTATTTAAACAGCCCTTTGATGGCGTTTCAGCTTTGGTTTTTCTCTTGATCTGCACTTGCTCTTCTTCTCCCTGCATTTGCAAGTGCCTGACATAACGCAAGATCATTCAGAAGGGACTGCCATCTCATGCCTCCCACACATTTCCATCCTTCCCTGTGGTAGTCAAGGACCAGGGCTAGACTCCCTCGGGCCTGGCCCCTCTCATTCTGGAAGCTGTCACCTTCTAGACTGGCTTCCCACTCCTCCCCGTCCCCAAAATAAAACAACAGGGGAGAAAGAGGGTTGCCATCTCAGGCCTTGCCATCATTTTACAGCACTGACTCTTGATCAGCAAAGCAGGGAGATGAAAAAGACCCGTCAGCCCCACCCGCGCTTTCCTGTCTTTGTCTGAGCCGCGTCTTCAGCCTCCATAGCATTTGGAGCTTTCTCACAGCAGGAAACTAAAATGCTTTTTTCCCAGACATGATAGCTTAGGTGCTCCCCAAGCAGTGGGACCTGTCTGTCTTCCATTGGAATCTTTCATCTTCACTTACATTCCCTCCTTTTGGAGCTTCTTCAATAATTGATGCATTCTGAGTGGCACATTCATGGCATCTGCACAGTAGAATTCAGGGTGGGAAGGATGGGGCAGAGTAAGGCGACACGGCTGTGGTCCCTGTCCTGGCTTCAGCCCTGTTCCCTTCTCCTCCAGATGCCCTCCTCCATCTCCCATGCCCAGCACACTGTCCATGAAAGGGGCTTGTCTTAGGTTCTCTAGACTCAGAGACTGAGATGGGATTCTCGCACAAAAGATTCATTGAAGGAAAGCCCTGAGAAGAAACCGATAGTGAGAGGGTAAGGATGTGGAGAGAAGCAGGACGGGGCAAGGGAAGGAGGTTGGCAAAGATGGGGTTTAGGAAAAGTCTAGCCTAGACCTGGTCCCACTGGGAGGTCCGTAGCATCTGCTGCATCTCAGAGGTTGTCCTGGCCAGCTAAAGGGGCTGGGCTATTACACTCTCCCATCAGTCAACCAAATGTGCCATGTGCTGCCCCAGGGTAGGGTAAAATGTCCCGGGCACCTCCCACCAAGAGGCTCTTTGTAACTGAGGATATTGCTTTCAATAAATGAACAAGCATGTGAGCTGCTAGCAGCCAACATCTGGGGGATGGGTGCTCTGTGCTGGAATGATTAAGCAGTTCCATTCATGCTAGTGACATCCCTTAATGAGACGCCCTTCCTCCTACCTCCCTTCCTCCCTCCCCTCCTCTTTCCCTCAACAGATATTTATTAGTAAACCAATCTTCTTGGAGTTTAGAGTCTAAGTAAGGGGACAGGCCATGAACACGTAAATGAATGAACACAAAATAATTCTAAATTTTGACCATTGTGAAGGAAATAGAGTACCATGGGGGAGGATAACAGATGATGGGGAAAGAGACCTATTTTAGGTTAGGTAGTCAAGGAAGGCTTCTCTAAGTAGGTGACTTTCAAGCAAGGACCTGAAGTGAAGAGAGAGGAGGATTTAGTGGTGAGAATGCAGGGTGAAGAGGATTCCAGGAGGAGAGGCAGCAAATTCAGGTCCTTGGAAAGAGGTTTGTATGTTCTGAGGACTGATGCAAGATCAGAGATGAGTTGAGGGTGTCTGGCTGGGGCCAGATAATACTAAGTCTTACAGGCTATGGGAGGGCCCTTAGATTTAATTCACCTGCAACTAGAAACCTTAGAAGATGTTTAAGCAGGGCAGTGATGTCAGCTGAATGTTATACAGTTGGATTGAAATTTTATTCAACCACATTCATATGTGCAAAAACAATGTGGTTTCTTGACTTCCTCACATGGATACAGTCTTAGACATTTCCCAACTTAAACAGAAACCTGACTTTTCCAGATTCATATCTCGGTCTCCTCTGGTCTACACAATCACCTTTCCAGACATACCAGGATTTGGTCCATTTCCTCCCCAAGATGGCCCCTGGGATATGCAGAGCTTATACACGAGTCCTTGTGGTGGCCTGGGGAGGACCTTAGACCTATGTGTAGTCCTTATGAGGGTCTCAGAGTCCCCTCTAGCCTCTGCCCTTGCCCTCCTGAAGCAGGATATTTCCCTGGCCCCTTCACAGGTGGGAACTGGAGTGTGGAAACAAACTAGCCGGCTGCTTCAGCACTAACAGGGATGAACTCCACACTTAAACTGCTGTGTTCAACCCCTCACAGATGGGTGCACACAAGTGAGCAGGTGCAGGAGCGTGGGTGAGCACTTTTAGGTGCTGGCCAGAGTGAACTTTGTGTGGGGCCCTGTGGCAGTGTCTAGGAGGGTGCCTGTGACCCCTGAAGACCCAGAGGGAGTGTTACAGTCAGCACTCTTTTAGCTTTGCTGTCCAAGGACAGCTTAAGTGTTAACAGCTCAGGAGAGGGTGAGTGTGACAGTCTTTTGCACCACACTCATGGTACCCAAGTTCTTGTCTGGTGTCCAAGAAGAATGAGATCACACAAATGAATTGAAGATGGTAAATGCAGGGGATTTTATTGCCTATGAAAGTGGCCCTCAGTGGGAAGGGGAGTTGAAAAGGGGATGAAGCAAGAAAGTAATCTTCCCCTGAAATTGGGCCAGACTCCTCTTCAAAGCTACACCATCAAGTTGTTCCTCTGAAGTCAGACCACTTCTCTCCAACATCCGACCATAGTAGTCCAAGCTGCTTCTCCTCCCTTTGCTTCTGGCTGAGCCTGGGGTTTTTATGGGCACAGGATTGGGGGTGGCAAGCCATCAGTAGTTTTGGGAAAGGCAACATTCGAGCAGGAAAACAAGGATACAAGTTCTCACTTGGGCCTCAGTTCTAGGCTTGAGGATGGTACCCTTGCCAGGAACCCACCCTTTTCTGCCCCAAATTTCCCTGCCTCCTATCCCTATCACTCTTTCATTGTTTCCCTACTGCAGAAAGCTGTAGCAATTGTGCCTGCTTGTTTTAGCCCTGGTAGTGTTCCCAAACCTCCAGCACCCCAGCCCCATGAACTTGCCCCAACCTTGGTCTTACCAGTACTGCAAAGCTCTCTGCAGTCTGCCTTTGGCTCTCATTTAACCCTTGACTTGAGGCTCAGCCTTGCAGCTCACAGCTTTCCATGGTCAGTAAGTTTTCCAAACAGTTCCACTATATCCCTCCACAGAGCACATGGGAACTTCTGGACACTTTCAATGCTGTAAGGAAGCCAAGGGACTTTTGTGATTTAACTCTACCTACACTTGCCACGCCACCAGTTGTACCCTGATGAGGCTGTTCCACATTTACTTAGACGACATACTGCAAGGCAATCTCCTTTCAGAGTCCAAATCAGAAGACTGACTAAGCTACCTAACAGGGGAGATGGGGCAGATATGCTTCACTGTCTGTGTCCCCTAATCCTGCCCTCAGTCTCCTGGAGTGAAACAAGTTGGTTTCCCTATTCTTCAGCCTCTGGTATGGACTCCCTGCATCATTCTTTCCCTCCTCCAGAAGTAACATCACCGCTCACTCTTAGCAGAGGCTGCAGGGGCAGATTGGCTGTTTGAGACCCTCCTTTATGGGGAAAAGAGTGACACACTGGTTTAATATTTTAAAATTATTATTCCTGTTACAAATAGTGAAAAATATCATTCCTACTGTGTGCAAAAATGGAAGGGGATAGAAGCAAAGATACCAGTTGGAAGCTGGTTTGCAGTTCTCCAGGAAAAAGGTGTTAGCAGTTTGCACTGGAGCTGCAAGGGAGCTAGAGAGAAGTGACCAGACTTTATACACTTTTTGGGAATAGATCTAACCAAAAGTGTATTAACAGGGCTTCATTGAGTCCACACTCTGAGCAAGGCCCTGGAAAGACACAAAGATGAGGACACAGTCCCTGTACTAAAAATGCGTACGAAATGATAGGTAAGAAAAGACATAGAAACAGTTAACCTCATGCTAAGTTCGCCCTAGCTGGAGTTGTGTATAAAAGAGATAAGAAGTGGGGATCACCAACTTCCTAGGTCCAGTAATAGTTAGTGGGTTTCAATACCACCATCCCAGTAACACTTGTGTGATTGCGGGTAAGTTACTTAACGTCTCTAAGCCTCAATTTCCTCAAGCAAAAAAAAAAAAAAAAAGTACAACAATGAAGTCTACTTTATAGGGTTGTGTGAAGACTCAATGAGATGATATATAAAGCATTTAAAATATGCACTGGCCTGTAACGTATTTTTTTTTAAATCATCAAACAACTTAATTAAGCACCAATATTAGCCATGTGCTCTTACTTTACTTAAATGTATTTGCCCCTCCATGGTCTGGAGGCTCTCCTGTGAATGTAAAAAATGTATATTTTTTATACATATTTTACATTAAAAACGTATATTTTTTTACATCCACAGGAGAGCCTCTAGACCATGCAGTCTTCCATGACAAAGACAATGTCAATCAGTTGCCAGTATCCATCCAGCACTGTCTGGCTAATGCTTATACAGAGGCTAAGAGCTGACCCATGCCATTATGAAGCCCCTGATCTGTTTGGAAATGAGGCTTTACATGTATGAATAAGAAACAATATAAGAGATAACTCGATCTAGTGATGCATTCAACAAATAATTGTTGAAGGTATACGGGGTGATAGTGGGCTTATTCAGTCCACTCAGCTGCCCTTCTGGGGAGACATTATCAATCCATTTCACAGATGAAGAAACAGATTGAAAGGGTAACATAATTTACTCAAGACTACACAGCTAATAAGTAGTGGATATTGGTGTGACTCCAAAGCTCACATTTTTATGTAAGTGTTATCGCCAGTCAATAGCTACTTACTGACTGTCAGCTGTGTACCAAAGCAATGTACTGAGCTCAGGGTACTCAATTAGAGCGGATCAGACTTTGTGAGATAGACATGAAGAGGAGAGAAAAGTCATTCATGTGTTGTGACCAGAGGAGCTCTGGGCATTAAAGGGGACACAGACCAGCTTGTGTGATTCTGAAACAGGGGACACAGCATGGCTTAGAAGCAAGGAATTCGGAGGTGGGAAAACCTGAGTTTAACTCTTGCTTAACTACTTACTAGTGGTGTCCTACTGGCAAGTTTATTTTCCTCTCTATGCTTCAGTTTCTTCATCTAGAAAATTGGAGAAAATATCTACTTCATAGGGTAACTGAGAGCACTAAATGAAATGGTGTATGTGAGGTGCTTTGTCAGCACCCAACATAGTCACTGCTTAAAAACTGTAGTTGAGCAGGGCACAGTGGCTGATACCTGTAATCCCAACACTTTGGGAAGCTGAGGCAGAAGGATCACTTGAGCCTTGGAGTTCGAGGCCAGCCTGGGCAACATATGAAGACCCTATCTCTAGAAAACATTTTAAAAATTAGCTGGCTGTGGTGCACATACCTTTAGTTCCAGCTACTCGGGAGGCTGAGGTGAGAGAATTGCTTGACCTGAGAGATGGAGGGCTGTAATTGTGCCACTGCACTCCAGCCTGGGTGACAGAGAGAGACCCTGTCTTAAAAAAAAACAAAAACAAAAACAAAAAAACATAGATGCTATTGTGATAGTGGATAAAATTGGGTATAAATGGTAGCGAGCAACACAGGTTTACATTTCAGTGTTTTTTGGCACAACCCAGCCCCATGAAAACTTATATAAGTTGAATGAACATATTTCATGAATGTACAGTTTAATTTTTCCTCCTCTATCCATTTAACTTTGCCCTGTGGAGAGAGGTTGGCCTGTGGATGACAATTTAGACAGGCCTTATGATTACCTCTACTGCCCCCACTTAGGCCTTGATTTGGGGAAGGGATTGTACTAGGCTTCTTTAAGTACTTCTAATTCTCCCCTCCCATCCCTAACTCCTCAGGGTAGGGGAGCAGTAGAGTTCTCACTCCCAATAGTGGTGCTCAGTGCTCCCTAGAGTGGGCAGAAGCATGAAGCTGACTGTTCCTCTTCAGGGGCTTTCATGGGTTCTTGGGAGGCCCCCATCAATGCAGATTGCTTGCTTCAGTTTCCTTGACATGAATGAATGCATTCCTATTCTGGCTGATTGCTTGTGGCTCCAACCATAGCCCCCGGGCATCTTGGATTCCACTTCCAGCTTCTTTCTGTCAAGCTCCCCTTGCCTCTTCAGGTGGTCCTCTTGGGTAACATCTAAGATGGCCCCATGCTGGCTTTCTCTTGCACTTGGTCCATATTGGTCACAGGAAAAACTCATGCATTCTTTGCTCCATTAAACTCCAGGAGAGAAATTATATCCCAAGCCACAGCCCTCCATTCAGGGGCCAGAGGCCACTCTAGCCAACCTCATTTCCCATCTTTAAATTTCTCAGACACGGCTCACACCTGTCCACTGTATACCACAAACAGCAAAGGACTTATTTTAAGGACTTTGAGTGATCTGCTTAAAGTCATTTTCCTTAGGCTTGAGATGAAGTCCAGCTCCCACCCCTCTCCTTAGGGTGAAGAAATCCTCTTCAAAAACCCTCTGAGTGCCAACTGCTGGCCCTTTTATACCCTTGAGGTAAGTGAGGGGTTTCTCAGTACCTATTTGAAAATGTTTGTATTTTGTTCCAGAACCTCCCTTTAGAGGGTACCTCTGCCAAATTTTCCCTTTTAATGTCTTGTTACACTTCGAACTCAGAGAATGAGCTAATGACTCATCCTCCCTGGTCGTGGGTGGGAAGGCGCCCTTAAACAGCCATTATGAGCCCTTGGTTCTTGTCCTAACCTCAGCCCAGTTTCTCCAGGTGACCTTGGGGCAGCCCTTTCATTGCTCTGGGTCTCTGCTTCTCCTCTCAGTGAAATGGAAATCAGATCTCTGTTCTTGCCCTCTCTCCAGGGAGGTATTGTGAGGAATAATAAGGCAATGCCTATAAAGTGCTTTAAGTACTTCGGGGAAAGACGTTGGCTAAATACCAAATGATAATAATAACACCGTCATCATCATTCACATTATTATTCATGGGTTGAGAGGAGAAAGCGGTTGCTGATGGTGTCTTTCCTCTGTGGGAAGGAGGACTTCAGGCCCCAGGATGTTCTATCAATAAGTCAAAGCCAATAAATACTAAGCACTGAAGTGGAAGTTATCTAGCCATAAAGGCTGAATGTACATGCCCATTTGTATTTGAAATGACAACAACCGATCCTATTTCTCATTTTTTATTTTTATAGCTAGTGCTCAGAGCAGCTAGAATTGAGGGGAAATTGCATTTCTTTTCAGGGGGATGGGGAGCAAAGGGCTCTTTTATTTGCTACCCACTACTCTCTTCATAGAATGCTTTTTTTTCTCTACTCCCCACAAACCTTCACCTCTGCTATCTATTCCACTTATTTCTGAGTCAAAGTTCTAATCAGCAGACAGGTTGTCAGTGGTAGAAGATGAGCGGACCGCATCAGAAATGAGCCATAGGGAGAACCAGACTCAGAGCTTAATAAAGAGAAGGAAGATGCTCCCAAAGCTCTGATCCAAACTCATTTGTTCATCAAAACAGAGAGTCGCAACGCTTCACCCACTGTGCTAGGCAACAGAGCTAGGTTGGTGAACAAGAAACAGCCCCTGCCAGAATTTCAGCCCCTTAAAATTCTGCAAAATCATCTTTAGTGGCCAGGTAGAATGGCACAAGGTAAACAGCAAGGTCTTTATTGGGCAATGTAACTCTCAGGGGTAATAATGTAGTGTTACCTTGAGATGCATCAGCACTGAATGAGTCCCAAGTTTACATTTCTGGTTCTAGAGAAAAGTTTTGTCATCACCACCCGAATGAGCAGTGTATGATCAGAAATCCAGAAGATCACTCTCCAGTGCACACACATCTTAAAGCATGTGGCAGTAAAAGCTGTGGACTTCGAGAAGACAAGGTTTCAGTCCAAGTGCGCTGCTTCCCTCTTAAATTCTCTGAGACCCACTTTCTTTATCTGCAAGTTGAGAATAAAAATAGTGGCTCCATATACTTTCCAGACGTGATGTGGGTGTGAAAGGAAATGATGAGAGCAAGGGTAGCGTAAAGGTCTACTCAGATGGAAGTTGGGAGCTGCGGCAGAACTGCTGCTCATGTTGTGCCAGGTACCTTGTTAGGTGAACTAGCCCCTGGAACTGTATCTGGAGGTTTAAGCACTAAGCCAAGCTGCCTGGGCAATGGAGGACTTGCTATGCTCTGTTCCAGGAGCCTGTGGGTACTGAGGGAATAGGAACTCAGCTTTGTTATCTTTTTTATTTTTAAATTTTATACAAACAGATTTTTCTGGTTATAAAGTAACCTTTTATAACCAGATCACTGTAACAAAGATATAAAAGTATGTAAAAGTAATCTTCTATAACCAGATCTTTGTAAACAAAGGATAGTGTTGAAAAGGATCTTTGTAAACAAAAAGTTCAGGCAATAAAGAATTGAGAAGAGATTTTAAATATTATGGGGTATTGCCTTCCAAACTTTTTGGTGTGCCTTCACACACATATTTTCCCCCAAAAGATGGGAACTTTATTGTTTTGCAATCTGCTCTTTTGATTTAAGAATGAGTCCCGGCCACCTTGCCACCTGCCTTATTTAAAAGGCTCTCTGACCAGATCTGGAGCTCTCTTCTTGAGATGGACCATCCCCTTTGAGCTCTTCCAGCATCCTTTAATGTCTCTTTGATGGGGTTCAGTCACTCCCAGTGGCTACAAAGAATGAGAAACTTCCCCCAGCTCAAAGAAATCTAAATTGAGTACATTTACAAGCCTCGCTTGCCAGGTTCCGAGACATTGACATCTTGTCATTTTTCCCCCTCTTTTTCAAATTTCAAGTTGCAGTGTGATGTTGAATTAAAAATGTTGCCAGGGGCTGCCTGCAGGGCCCTCAGGCTAAAACAGTGGCAGCATCTGCCAGGGGAGACCCACAGGTCCTTCTTCGGACCATGGCAATATACAGCTGGCATCTGAGCCCAGCAAAGGAGGGGAGAAACGTGCATGTGAAGGGAAATTCAAGGATCGCTACTTTTTTTTTTTTAAGCCGACCTCGTCAAATGCTTATCCATTTTATTTGGGTTTTATGACTTAATGCCCATGGGACATTTTGTGAACAGATTTTTCCAAAAGGGTGAAGAGAGAGTGGCAACTTGCAGAAAAATGTCAGACCTTGTTAAACAATGCAATTGAGAATGAAAATAGTGGCTCCACATCCTTTCCAGAGGTAAAATGTCAGTCCTCATCTCAGGACCCTGGATGAACCATAGGAAGGGGACAAGCCTGGAGTTTATCAACAAATTTCGTTCATGCATTTGGGGTGTTTGCTGAGGAGTTCAGATGAGAAAATGCATGTGGACATGCTCTGGAACAGGGAAACTTTCTACAGACGAAGCCCTGAAGTCCTCTATATGCTTGTTTAAGCACAGGACTGGGAGGACTCGGGTGGAACTGGAGACAAGAATTGCCTCTAGAAAGAGGAGCTGGATTGCTGGGAGGCAGCAGAGGAGGGGACACTTGTTCTTCACTCTAGATCGTTTCATTTCTTCTGCATTTTGTACCATGTACTTAATTTACCTTTCAACAGAAAAAATAATGAATCAATAAATAAGTAATGTAGCTCAAAGGACTCAGGCCCTGGAAACATTCTTTTTTTTTTTTTTTTTTTTTTTTTTTTTTTTTTAAAATGGTTAAAAAAACATCAACAGGCACCAGGCAGGAGTGCATTTTTTCGACCATGGCAAACATCAAA
>CAUYLG010036633.1:0-11576 GCA_963573385.1 Cacajao melanocephalus | reverse complement strand
AAAAAAAAAAAAAAAAAAAAAAAAAAAAAAAAAAAAAAAAGCATAGTACTGGTACAAAAACAGACACAGAGACCAATATAACAGAACAGAGAACCCAGAAATAAAGCCACACACCAACAATCTTCTGATCTTTAACAAAGTCAACCAAAATAAGCAATGGTGAGATGAACCTCTATTCAATAAATAGAGCTAGGATAGCTGGATAGCCATATGCAGAAGAATGAAACTGGAACCCTACCTTTCACCACATACAAAAATTAACTCAAGATGGATTAAAGATTTAAACATAAGACCTCAAACTATAAGAATCCTAGAAAGAAAAAAAAAAAAACTAGGAAACATCATTCTAGATATTAACCTTGGGAAATAATTTATGACTGAGTCCTCAAAAGCAATTGCAAGAAAACCAAAAATTGGCAAGTGGGACCTAATTAGACTAAAGAGTTTCTGCACAGCAAAATAAACTATCAACAGAGTTAACCTACAGAATGGGAGAAAATATTTGCAAACTATGCATCTGACAAAGGTCTAATATCCAGACTCTATAAAGAACTTAATTAAACAAGCAAAAAACAAATGACCTCATTAAAAAATGGGTAAAAGACATGAACAGACACTTCTCAAAAGAAGACAAAAAAGCAGCCAATAAACATGAAAACATGCTCCACAACACTAACCATCTGAGAAATGCAAATCAAAACCACAATGAGATACTATCTTATGCCAGTCAAAATGGCTATTATAAAAAGCCAAAAAAGAATAGATGCTGGCAAGACTGCAGATAAAAGGGAACACATATACACTACTGGTAGGAATGTAAACTAGTTCAGCACTCTGGAAAGTAGTTTGGAGATTTCTCAAAGAGTTTAAAAACGAACTACCATTCAACCCAGCAATCCTATCACTGGGTATATATCCAAAAGAAAACAAATCACTCTACCAAAAAGACACATGCACTCGCAGCACTATTCATGATAGTAAAGACATGGAATCAAGCTAGGTGCCCATCGACAGTGGACTGGATAAAGAAAATGTGGTACATATATACCATGGAATATTACAGGCATAAAAGCAAAGCAATCATGTTGCTGGATGTGACTGAAGGCCATTATCCTAAATAAACTAATGCCGAAACAGAAAACCAAATACTGAATATTCTCACTTACAAGTGGGAACTAAACACTGGTCATTCATGGACATAAAGATAGCAACAACAGAAACTGGAGACTACCAGAGTCGGGGGAGAGCAAGGGTTAAGAAACTAACTACTGACTACTATGCTCAGTACTCAGGTGAAAGGATCATTTGTACCCAAACAACAGCATCATGCAATATGCCCAGGTAACAAACCTGAACACTAAAATAAAAGCTGAAAAAACAAAAATCTAGGAAAAAGTTATAAACAATCATAGATGGAAAATTAATTAATAGCATTTTTACGTCTTTCATTTATAATATAAATTTTATGACATTAAAACAAAAAAAATTCCCAGCCAGGTGAGGTGGCTCACACTTGTAATGATAGCACTTTGGGAGGCCAATGGGAAGCTGAGGCAGAAGGAGTGCTTGAGGCCAGGAGTTCAAAACCAGCCAAGGCAACATAGTGAGATCCCATCACTACTAAAAATAAAATATTTAGCCAGGCATGGTGGCGCATGCCTATAATCCCAGCTACTTGGCAGGCTAAGGCAGGAGGATCCTTGAGCCCAGGAGTTCCAGGCTGTGTGCAGTGAGCTATGATTGTGCCACAGAACTCCAGCCTGGGTGATAAAGTCAGGCTCTGTCTCTTAAAAAATTTTGTTTTTAATTTATTTAGAAAAATAAAACACACAAAAGAAAAATTCCAAACACCTTTTAAAAGTAAAACATTGGCCAGGCACAGTGGCTCACATCTGTAATCTCAGCACTTTGAGAGGCTGAGGCAGGCGGACCACTTGAGGTCAGGAGTTCAAGATCAGCCTGGCCAACACGGTAAAACCTTGTCTCTACCAAAAATACAAAAATTAGCTGGGCATGGTGGCATGCACCTATAGTCCCAGCTACACAGGAGGCTGAGGCTGGAGAATCCCTTGAACCTGGGAGGCAGAGGTTGCAGTAAGCTGAGATTGCACCACTGCACTCCAGCCTGGATGACAATAGTGAGACTCCGTCTCATAAAAAAAAAAAAAAACACTTCTATATCCCTTTGTAGTCTGCTTTTAGAATAGGTTTTGTTTTCTTCATCATTTGCTAACGAACAAAGCTAAAACCCTATTAAAGACACACAGTCACAATCCAATGCCCAAAAAGACAAAAGAGGCCTTTTAACCCAAACATTGACATAACTAATTCAAAACATTTATAGAAACTACAATCCTATCATTCAATTCTAATTCCTAACACACCTCCTTTGTCTTAAAGGGCTAGAAGACTTAAAATTAGAATGAGTTTTATTGTAAAATCTGCTTAAAGTGATTTAGTTAATGTAAAATCAAACCTAGGACATCAATGACTTAAGAAATAAAAACATAACAGAAGGAACACATCCAGTCCCTCCTGAGATTCTAAACCTTTTTAAACAACTGATATAGTAAATGGAAAATTAGTAAAGATAAAAAATACTTGAACATCCCCATCAACCAACCTGACCTAAGTGACATTTGTAAAACACTCACACAATAGAAAGAATGTGCATTCTTTTCAAGTGCACACAAAATGTTTACCAAGACAGACCATATTTAGGGCCATAAAACAAGAATCAGTAACTTTAAAAAAACTAAAGTCATATATGTGACTGACCACAATGGAAGTAAACTAGAAATTTCTAACAAAAGTTTAGATATGAATAATTCCCTAATGCTTTAAAACTAAATAACACACATGAATAACTCATGATTCAAAGAAATCACAAGGAATTGCATAAGAATGAAAACAAACATGTCAAAACTCATGGGGAACAGCTAAAGCAGCAGTACATAGAAATGTATATCACTAATCAGCTGCACTGCAAAAGGAAGGACTTATTTCAATGACCTCAGCCTCTACCTTAAGAAACTATGAAATCCAGGCCGGGCGTGGTGGCTCACGCCTGTAATCCCAGCACTCTGGGAGGCCAAGGTGGGCGGATCACCTGAGGTCGGGAGTTCAAGACCAGCCTGACCAACATGGTGAAACCCCATCTTAAAAAAATTTAAAAATTAAAAAAAAAAAAGAAACTATGAAATCCAGAGTAAACAGAGGAAAAAGATTAATAATGAAGACAGCAGAAATCAATACAACAGAAATCACATAGACATAATCAAATAAGTATATAAATAAAATAGTAAAATTTTTTAGATAAATCAATTAAACCAAAAGCTAGATCTCAAGAAAACTGATAAACCTGTGTTCAGATTGATCAAGAAAAAAAAGAAAAATATCATATATGAAAAATGTGAGGCTGGGTGCACTGGCTCACACCTGTAATCCCAGCACTTTGGGAGGTCGAGGGCAGGCAGATCACTTGAGGTCAGTAGTTCAAGACCAGCCTGAATAACACAATGAAACCCCATCTCTACTAAAAATACAAAAATTAGCCAGTTGTGGTGGTGAGTGCCTGTAATCCCAGCTACTCGGTAGGCTAAGGCAGGAGACTCGCTTGAGCCCAGGAGGAGTAGGTTGCAATGAGCTGAGATCACACCACTGCACTCCAGCCTGGCTGAGAGAGTGAGACACCCCCCTGCCCGACACCTTGCCAAAAAAAAAAAAAAAAAAAAGTAAGATAAGCAATATCTCTCAAACCAATATATTTCACAATTCAGATGACGGATAAATTTCTTGCAAGAAATAAATTATAAAACCTCATCAAAAAAAATAGTAAGTCTGAATTTCCTAATATCTACTAGAGATTGAATTTGCAGTTTAAAAATGTTCCCACAAAGTAAACTATAGGTCCAGTTGGCTTCAATAATTAATTCTACCACATATTGGGAAAAAAAAAAACTACACAACTCTATGCACTCTTCTCAAATATTTTAGAGGAGGGAATACTTCCCAACACATTTTATAAGATCAGCATTATCATGGCTCCAAAACCAGATAAATGGTATAACAAAAAAAGAAAATTACCAACCAATATCCTTCAAGAACATATGTTCAATAGTCTTAGCAAATCGGAACCAACAATACATTAAAATGATATATTGAGACCAAAGGGGGTTAATGTCAGAAATGTAAGGCTGGATGAACATTTAAAAGTCAGCTACTGGGGGAGGGGGGGAATCAATATTTCACCAAATTAGCAGACTAAAAAAGAAAAACCTTATCATCTCAATACATGCAGAAAGTGCATTTGACAAAATACATAATTCATTCCTGATAAAACTCTCAACAGCTAAGAAAGGAATTTTCTCAACTTGATAAAGGACATCTACAAAAAAACCTAAAGTTAAAGAAAGACTGAATATTTTCCCCTTTAAGATCAGGAACAAGGCAAGAATGCCAACTCTTATCACTTTTACTCAACACAGCACTGGAGCTTCTAGACATTACAATAAAGCAAGGAAAAGAAAGAAATAATATTTGCATCTAAATTAGGAAGAAAAAAGTAAAACTATATTCACAGATGACATGATCATCTACATTTAAAAAAATGTAATGGAATTAACCAAAAAAAAGCTAGTAGAACTAATAAATGAATTTAGGAAGGTTGTAGGCTATATAACCAGTATGAAGAAATATTTATATTTCTATACACTGGAAACAAGCAATCAGAAACTAAGAATTTTAAAACAATGACATTTAAAATACCATCAAAAAATGAAATAGGAATAAATTTGATAAGAGATGCATAAGACCTATTCTCCAAAAACTACAAAATATAACGGAGAGAAATTAAAGACTTTTTCAGTGGAGAAATGTACCATGTTCACAGATCACATGACTCAATACTGTCAGTTCTCCCCAAACTGATCTACAGATTCAATGCAATCCCAATCAAAACCCAAAACCCAGCAGGCTTTGTGTGTGTGTCTGTGTGTGTGTGTGTGTGTGTGTGTGTGTGTGTGTGTGTGGTAGAAATTGAGAAGTTAATTCTAAAATTCATATGAAATGCAAAGAACCTGTAATAGCCAAATAACTTTGAAAAAGAAAAATAAAGTTGGAGATCTTAAACTACTGACTTCCAGACTTATAGAAGTATAATAATCAAATAGCATAATATCGGCATCAAGACAAATAGATCAATGGAACAAAATAAAGTTTCAAACATAGGCCTTTACACTATATAGTCAATTGATTTTTGACAAAGGTGCAATTAAGTGAGAAAGGACCATCCTTTCAACAAATAGTATTGGGGCCAGGTATGGTGGATCATACCTGTAATCCTAGCACTCTAGAAGGCTGAGGTGGGAAGATCACTTGAAGTCAGGAATTTGAGACCAGCCATGCCAACCCAGGGAGATCCTGTCTCTATAAAATACCCAGGCATGCTGGGTATTTCTGCAAAATTACCCAGGTGTGCTGGCAGGTGCCTGTAGTCCTAGCTACTCTGAAGGCTGAAGCAGGAATATTGCTTGACACCAGGAGTTTAAGGCTACAGTGAGCTATGTTTGTGCCACTGCACTCCAGCGTTGGTGACAAAGTAAAACCCTGTATCTAAAATAAGTAAATACATACATACATATATACAAATAGCATTGGAACAACTGGATACCTACATGCAAAAAATATAAACTTAAATCCCCATCTCACATCATATATAAAAATTAACTCCAAATAAACCATATGCCTAAATATTAAACCTACAACTATAACAATACTAGAAGAAAACATTTGTGATCTTCATTAGGCAAAGATTTTTTGGATATAATATCAAAAGCATAATCCACAAAAGAAAAAAACTGATAAATTGAACTTCAATATTAGAACACATTACGAAAATGAAAACAAACCACACAGTGTTAAAGGAAATATTTGCAAGTCATATCTGACAAAGAGAACTTGCATCCAGAATATACAAAGAACTCTCAAAACTCAACAATAAGATAAACAACCCAATTAAAACTTGGGCAAAAGATTTAAACAAGCACTTCTCCAAAGCAGTTATCTGAATGGCAAACAGATACAGGAAAAGATGCTCAAGATCATTAGCCACCGGAAAAATAAAAATTACTTCATAACACTTTGGCAGCTACTTAAAAACTTAACATATATCTACCGTATATAGGATCCCACCATTCCACTCCTGGGTATTTATCTAAGAGAAAACAAATTGTATGTCCATACAAAGAACAGTTGCATGCATGTTCATAGCATCCTCTTTTTTTTTTTTTTTCAGACGGAGTTTCAAATATGCCATCACAGTCTGCGCAAATTATTTTAATAAAATGCTTTAATATAAAATCTAAAATGTCCCTTAATTCAATGCCAGATCCTATACTAGTTGCGAAATGTAAAGATACAAACAAGACAAATAAAAGGCCTCTTTCAAACATAAACATAAAAAGATAAGTGAATAAAAATATAAGTACAAATACTGATAACTGCTATGAAGAAAACTGTGTGACAGGGAAGGAGGAATAATGACATTTCAATTGAAATCTGAAAACTAGAATCAGTCATGAAAAGATCAGGAAACAGAGCATTTCAGGTTATAGGGGAAAATAAACTGCAAAGACTTTTTGTGGTGACAGCAAGCATGCAATACTCATGGAATAAATAAGAGACTAATACTGATAGAATACAGTAAGAAGGAAGCATATTGTGTAAGATGAAATCAGAAAAGTAAATATAGACCAGATCACAATGGTACCTGGTAGGCCATTATACCAAGTATAGATTTTACAGTCTGTGTAAGGGGAAGCTGTTGGGTATTTTTAAGCAAGAGAATTATGTGATCTGACATACAGTTTTCTAAATGGCTATGTTGTGAAGAATGATTTGTAAAGAGGTCAAGTGGATGTAGAAAGACTAAATAAGAAGCTACTAGAAAAAAAAAAGAAGAAGCTACTAGAATAGTTCAGGCTAGAGAAATTACTTTTCTATTCTTCCATATGTAAATCCACAGTTTGGAAAGCTGATGACAGTGTTAGGTGTATCTACCTTGAGGAATGGTGGGAAATACTGCTTTGTGAGCCACCTAAGCCTCAGCACCAACCCTAACAGGGCACTGAAGCTACAGAAGGCTCTAAATCTACTTAGTGAAAACATGAAGACTGTCTTTCCAGCACAGTGAGCTCCTACGATATAAACTGTGTACTCTTCTTCATTACGAAGGGAAATCATCTTCCTTTCTGCTTTCAAATACTCAAGTCCACAGCAGGATCAGAAAAGTATACATAATTAGAATTTCAAACAATATCAGAACCATTTATACTTGCTGATGACTATCATTTGGCATCTTTATCCAATGAAATCTAGTTTTGAGGTGAAACTTAGACTTTTACACTTTTACATGATATCCCGATTCTTTCCTAGACTCACTTTCTAACCTCCAAATGCTGCCTTTAAGGACTGACACCGCCTTCATTAAGACAGAAGGCTGCCTATGCAGGGGTGATCTAATCAGAAAATTCCAGTCCACAACCAATGTTAATATTACCATAATCACATAGCCCTGCCCAGCTGATGCCAAAGAATATTTTGAGAACCTCTTGAAATGCTAGATGGAAAAGGAAAAGGAACACTTTGTCCAGGGATTTGTGGCAGAACACAGAAAGCATTGGCATCCCAATTCTATGACTCATTAGTAATTTCATATTGAATAAGACATTCTCAATATGTCACAGTTCCCTCATTTATAAATCAGAGATAACAAGTAAGTATGTTCTTTAGAAAGTTGCCTTGAAGAATAAGCAAGAGAAATTACATGAAATCCTTTTATAAATGTCAAGTGCTTTTAAAACAGTAACTGCCATTTACTGGGACCCTCCATGCCTAATAGTGTGCAAGGTACTTCACAAACATCATATTTCTTTTATAAAAGAATAACATGAAGTGGTAAGGGAAGAAAAGGAAAGGAAGGAAAAGCAGAAAGCAGGGAATGGAACCAAGAGAGAAAAGAAGGGAAGGGAATAAGATGGAAGTAGAAGGAAGAAGGAAAAAAGGAAAAGAAGTAAAAAGAAAACAAGAAAGGTCTGCTCAAGGTCACAAAACTATTAGGCACAAAATCAGGTCTCAAAACTTGGTTTATCTCATCTTAGCTCACTATTTTTATCCTAGCTATTCCTACAAGACATATTCTCGAATTCTTTCTAGCTATTCAGATCCTGTCCATTCTCCAAGATCTAGCTTATATTATTTCCTGATGCCATTTTTTCCTTACCTGTTGTACCCCGAAGATTTCTAGTTTTCCAATTTCTTTAAGTATACTATATATGTAACCAGTCATTTGGTAATATGTAGGTTCATAATCCTTTAGCCCCAATTCCAAAATCTAAGAAGCTGTTTTTAAAAATCTTTTTTTCAAGCAATTTTGATGATGAAATAAATTTAGCAACAAAATTGACCTAAGACTATTTAATATTTATCCCACTCTGCATAAATATTCATGTATTTTGCTTCAGAAATACCATTGTTTGATGACTTGGTACTGCCTTACTGCCTATTAAAGGTGTTAGGTAATATATTGTATATATACCTCATTATTTCTAAAGTTCAAAAGAATTCTGAATTCCAAAATATATCTCCCTCCAAAGTTTTCAGATAAGGAAATGGGGAACCCTATTACCATGCTGTACCCGACGGTACCAATAATGGTTGATTAGCTTTCCATGTATATTCATCACATACTCCAATTTAGAAATTATAATCTAAATGAAGATATAAAGATTGGATTCTCCTCTTAGACTTTCTTGGCAAAAACTATAGTGACTTAATATAGTTGACACCTAATAAGCAATACTTGATGGATGATTTCATATCTGGTACGGGTGACTTAAAACCGTATAATCTCAACATCACTTACTGAATCTGCTATGGACACAAATATATAAAATAATACTTGACCTAAATATAACAGAGAAACAACAAAAATATCCAAGCTACAATGTGCATGTTGCAAGTAGTAGGTTAACCTTACTAAAAGAAAAGGAACAGTGTATAATTTCTAAACTAGTTGGGGTTGGGGAAGTAAAAAGAAAAATAATAACCTATCAATACAAAAGAAAACAGAAAAGGCAGGCCAAAGAGTACAAAACAAAACAGCAGATAAATATCTAAATGTATCAGTAAGCACAAATAAGTAAATAGACTAAATACCCCAGTTAAGATATAGATTTTCAGCTGGGCACAGCAGCTCACATCGGTAATCCCCATATTTTGGGAGGCCGAGGCAGGTAGATCACTCGAGGCCAAGAGTTTGAGACCAGCCTAGCCAACCCCACCTCTACTAAAAAATACAAATATTAGCAGGGTGTAGTGGCATACGCCTGTAGTTCCAGCTACTCTGGAGGCTGAGGCAGGAGAATCACATTAACCTGGGAAGCGGAGGTTGCAGTGAGGGGAGATCAGGCCACTGCACTCCAGCCTGGGAGATAGAGCAAGACTCCATCTCAAAAAAAAAAAAAAAAACAGGGTTTTTTCAGACTATTAATAGACGACTAAATGTATTAAATGAATGAAATAATTTGTTTTCTTGTTTTAGAGACAGGGTCTTGCTTTGTAACATCTAGGCTCTAGTGCCATGGTGCAATCATAGCTCAGTGCAGCCCTGAACTCCTTGGCTCAAGCAGTTCTCCTGCGTCAGCCTCCTCAGTAGCGTAGGACTATAGGCACATGCCACCATGCCTGGCTAATTTTTTATTTTTATTTTTGGTAGACTTCAAGCGATGCTCCTGCATCACCTCTCAAAGCATTGGGATTACAGGCATGAGCTGCCACACTCGGCCAAGATTTTAAAAAGAAATACAAAAATTGTAAGAGTTTTCATATCTAATAATGTAGAAAAGTAAGAAATGCTTTTAGCTATTGCAAGTGGAAGGTAAACTATTAAAAACAATAGTACCTATTAAAATAATATATGAATGCAGCCTTGTAAAGCAATCTCATTTCAGAGCCTCTGTCTTAGACATAAACATCAGTATGTAATATGTGAACACTGATACTTATAACAGCATATTTGTAGTATTGCTAAGAGAGAAAGAGGTAAATAAACTATCATGTACAGATTTTTTAAAAGTCCTTTAAAGCCTTGAGCTTCCCATATTTCAGGGACTCCCAAACTTTACTGCACATGAGAATCAACCTAGGGAGCTTTAAAAAAATCTTGATCTCTGGGACACACCCCATACCAATTAAATTTGGGACTGGGAGTCAGGCACCAGTATTTTTTTTTTTAAAGACTCCCAGATTCCAATTTGCAGCAAAATTTGACCGCCAACCAGGTCCCTTGAGTCTACTGCTCTGAGGTTCCTTCCTGTTTAGGGTTGCTAGGTTTGGCAAATAAAAATACAGGATGGCTAGTTTAATCCACTCTGCTCTAACATTCCGTCTTTTTTCTATCTGGTTTTAGATGAAGAAAGGGGTTGTCAGAACACTGAAGAAGAAGTGTCTCTACAATTTCTCAACAGTAGTTCAAGTGAAATCAAGACAGAAGTTTCTCAGATAAAGTGATTACAAAATAATGACAAACATATCATCAGATGGATTAAGAGCACTGTCTCTGTATAAGAGATTCAGACTGAAACCATACTTCTATCATGAACCATCTGTGTGAACCTGGGCAAGTTGCATAACTTCTTTGAACCCCCATTTCCTCCACTTACACATTAATTGAATAACCATCCCTATTTCATGGGGCTAATAAAAGCAGTAAATCAATTACTACATTTCAAAATACTCAGCATAGTCCTTAGCACATAGGCTATAACTTCACAAATGTTATACTTTTAATCATGCTGTAAATAGCTGGTTCTAAAACAAACAATGCTAGTTGATATGGAATACTAGTGAATATCTTCATTACTTCTAAGGGAAGGATATGACTATTCTTAAGCTATTCTCTATACAAATAAGCAAGTGCCAAGTAAAACAATACCAAATATAAATACAAAGAGTTTTCTAATATGACACTTTAAGCACAAAAAGGATTGTGTATCCTATGTTCAAAGCATGTTATTCTTTTCTCCATGAAACTGATATTCTAAAATGCCAATGCTTCTCATTTACATCAACAATTGTGCTAAAGGGAAAACAGCTGAGGCCTTTCAATACAATGCAGCTAACAGACTGCTACCATAAGCTGATCATGGGAGCTAGAATCAGTCAAAGTGAAAAGGCTAGATGAGATGCCCATCAATTTCTTTAATAGGCACAATATAGCAATTCATATTTGCATTCATAATCAGGAACCTAAACTGAAAAACTACAGAATACACAATAAAATGTCTCAAAGTTTTACTGTCATATTTTTTTGAAAGAAAAAAGAGAGAGAAAAGAAGACAGAAAGAGTGAAAGAAAGAAAAAAAAAGAATGAAAGAGAAAGAAAGAGGAAGAGAAAGAGGGAGAGAGAACGGGATTCTTGTTCTATTGTCCAGGCTAGAATGCAGTCTAAAAATGGGTATTAAAAACCTCTTTTATGCCAATAATTGTGCTTAACAATGGAGACAGGAAGGAATAAG